>CAUYTI010058434.1:0-59641 GCA_963575145.1 Galago senegalensis | reverse complement strand
AAAAATAGCCGGGTGTTGTGGCGGGCGCCTGTGGTCCCAGCTACTTGGGAGGCGGAGGCAGGAGACTCGCTAGAGCCCAGGAGTTGGAGGTTGCTGTGAGCTGTAATGCCACGGCACTCTACCAGGGGGACAGCTTGAGGCTCTGTCTCAAAAAAAAAAAGATACTGAAAGGTACAACCCAGTCCTTTGCAGTGTATCACCTAAGCCCCAAGTTCTCTCTTCATCTGGATATACAACACTTCATAATGGCAGTGGAGCCCCTGAGAATTGAGACTAGTGTCCAGATGCAAGCAGTATTGTAAGTGTTATTCTTGTCATGTTCACACATCTTTGAAAAGTACACAAATTTGTAGAGGAAGGGAAGGAGGAAAAGGCTCAGGACACCAAGAATTTAAATTAAATTAAAATCATCAAAGAGAACGTTTTCTCTCTTGTTTAATTTTAGCCTTGAAAGGTAATTATTCCCTAATTGTCAAACAATATGTTGTATGCAATATATTATATGTGACATGTTGCATATTGAGAGCCATTAATGGGTCATACAATCCATTGATTGATTGTGAACAGTGTTTTTAAAATAATGTAATGGACTGGGACAGAACCTGTTAAGATGCATCTGTGTTCATAGGGTAACTTGTTTTCCCTGAAGTACGCGTGCACATGTGTGTGCTGGGTGTGTGTGAACTGAGTTGCAGTGTAAATATTTCCCATTGAGGCTCATTATTTAAACATTTTGAGAAATTAAGCTGAAGTCATAGCGACAGTAATGATTACCACGTTCCTTTCATCCTCCTGGCCATTATGTGTTTTATTGCCATGTCCTAAAGCATGCTAATTAGGATGTTACCCCGCACAGTTTAATTTTAATAAATATTTTGTTTGGTTCTGCATGGCATTCGCATGAAATAACTATTATTTGGTTAGCTCTTTCGGCATGCTGGTTATTGGAGGTTTCTTATCTGTGCTTTTAAGCTTTCTTTCGATAATAAGGCTAAGGATTGAGTTGCAATAATCCAATAATGCCAACCAAAGAAAGCATTAAGAGACATAGCCTAGAAGTATAATGCCGAACACTGATTTAGGGAGAAAATAGCTTGATCCTTTCTAATGCTTCTTTGGAGGGTACCATGTGTTGAAGCAGAGATCCTGTGTGTTTTAAGAGTATTGCATAATCTATTGTCTCACTGTTGAATAAAAATCAATCCAGCCAGAAATCTGACACTGCAAAATTAAAGAAATTCACACAAACTAAATATTACAGTGGCTGGATTTTTTTTTAGCACATTGTTATCCTTTGAATGTATACTAAGAGGCTTATAGAGCCACGCACCTGGCGAGTCACAGGCCTGTCGAGTGTTGTATTTCACTGATTATTATTGGCGAATGTGTGTTAATTACATGTAAATGCACTACTTAATGTGTAGGCCCATATATGCATAATTAGTAGTTGCATAGTTGGAATTTCTGAAATAACACGAAGGGAAAAATCCTACCATGCTCACACTTCTTGTTTGTGATCGAAATAAAAATAAAAGCAGCTATAGGGATTCTCTTCTAGAACAGCGGTTCTCAACCTGGGGGTCGTGACCCCTTTGGGAGTCGAACGACCCTTTCACAGGGGTCACCTAAATACATCCTGCCTATCAGATATTTATATTCCAGTTCATAACAGTAGCAAAATTACAGTTATGAAGTAGTAATGAAAATAATTTTATGGTTGGGGGGTCACTACCACATGAGGAACTATATTAAAGGGTCGTGGCATTAGGAAGGTTGAGGACCACTGTTCTAGAAGGAGCTAGCTAATTCTAGTAAATGTCAAAATTCATGGAAAATGTGCTCAGAATTCAAGGTTTAGATACAAACGTAATTCAAGTTTGTCTCGAAGCTTTGTCTACGACTTGGAATTCAGAATTGGTGAAATGTTTGTGAATATCAATGTTCTACAAACACCGTAAACTTGTGAAAAATAATTGTCATGTGATTAAGACTCCAAAGGTTATCGAAGCATGCATGGCAAGGCTCCATCTCGTATAAATTGCAATGACTAGTATAATTTTTGCAGATAAACAGGTCTGGCCTTTGGTTTCTGGTATGTTAGCGTGAATATTGATGGCGTGCTTCAGATTCTGAGGGCGAGGGCTTACTCCTGTAGAGATCATTCTGTGGGGGTCTGAAGTGCAAGTCTAGAGAATAACTTTGGCAGCAATTTCAAAAAGAGCCACCCTTTTGTGAGTACTGATTTTTAGGCCAGCCATGTATTGTGAACTCATATTGCACGTGGTTTCTGGGAGACCAGGAGTGCTGGTTCCTTGATAGTAAGTCTGTAAATCCACATCCATTCATTGGACCATATTAAATTACAGTGAGTTGACTATATCCTGTGATCTAGTTGAATATGAAATAGGAACACAACGTAAATTGAGGTTGAAATTTAGGTCCATCTAAAGTGGGTAGAAATTGTGTTGTTTTTAGATTAAAGACTATATTTTGGTCAAGATTGATACATCAAAGAAAACATTCCCATTATAATAGACCTGGTATTTCCATTATAATAGACTAGACTAGATCTCAGATGAGAAGTTTTTCAGACTTAAGGACCTCAAAGTGTTGTAAAACTGTCATCTTATATTGTGAAGGCTAAGAACAACTAAAGAGGAGTGAGTCACGGGTACCTGAGGTAGGGGTTGCTCTAAGCACATTGCCCCCCTTTGCTCATTCATTCTTTTGCAATTCTGTTGGCTGGATGCTGTTACCTCCCCACTTTACTGGCTGAGCAAACTAAGCCCCAGGGTGCCAAGGCAGCTTGCCCACTGTCACAGCCAGTAAGAAGAGAGGCCAGGACTCAATAAGCGAGGGCAGGTTGCCTCTAGCAGTCATGTTCTTAGCTGTAAGGCTGTATTTTTAAATGATTAGAAGAAAGAAAAGGAACAGAGTGAGCGTTTGTGGCATGGTTGAAATGAGGACACTTCAGTTTTGTGAACAGCCCCTCTCTTTGGACACCTATGAGAATACTACTGAAAAGCCCTGGGAGCAGTACAAAAATTTAAAAAGGGCGCTACGCACACTGCTCACTGCAGTGGAAATCCTGTTTTAAACCAAAAGAACCTTACCTGTTGTTTTTAAGACAGAAATACAAATGTGGATAACTGTTCATAGACACATGAGCTTTCAATGGCCGAAAAATATTGCTGTGAAAAAATGCAGATGGTGACAACATAAATGAGGCTGCATCAGATCATCTTTCATCGTGTTCAGTGTAAATGGTGATAAAGCTTTAAATGCATTCGCTATGTTATTTTTAAGTTGTACCTTTGGCAGCTGAGAAAGTGGATAGATACCTTACTGAGATGGCTGCGTAAGCTCGCTCAGAATGTTTTTTACCAGCACTTTAATTTTTTAATATACACCTGGAGAAGGAAAGGTTTGACACTTGTGTTGTGTCTCACGTATCTACTTGGATTTCCCAGAAATGACCCTGGCGTCTGGCATCTCTATAAACCCCTGTTCCTTTCAAGATTCCTGATTCTCACCTAATACCACTGCCACTTTCACATTTGAAACGGCATCTTTTGGGCCCTCAGGGTCGTCTGCCTCTTCTCCAGTTTTCCTGGTTGAAAGGTCTCTGCAGGACAGTGATGCTGTCTTATTCTTTTTGAGGCTTCTGCTCTTGTGCATGACGCTGTCCACGTCCCTTTCTCTCATTCTTTCTTCTGAGCAACAAATCCATAAAAACAGTAAGAACCTAGTTAAAAAGCCAGCACCCAAAACAGCGTTTTTGTGGATTTTACTTTAATAGTTAGGTGTTTGCACAAAATATAATGAGCTATTAGAAATGAAAACTTTCCTTTATTTCAGATTGTGTGGAGTTATTGTCAGGACAAATTTGTAACCCTCGTGAAGTGTGTGCAGTCCCATTAAATTGTGCGGTGGGCATTTGCCATTTCAGGGCTGGACAGACAGACTGGCTCCCTCTCACAGTGAAGCAGTCCCCACAGGGGAGTTGCAGAGACCCAGTTTCTTAGGGTCTTTGAAGTTAATAAAACAATCACGGAAAGGCTCATTTATCTGTGTCCCAGCTAATGACTGGTGACATCTAGTGGTAGTTGGATTCCAGGCACTCAACTGGGCTCTCCCCCAGAGAGCGGATTCTACAAATAAACTGTAGAAATGTTTGCATACCTCTCATGCCGGACTTTTGCAGACTGATGGGGCCAAATTGCCCATCACCAGCCCCCTATTATTGGGGAGGGTGAGCCCTGCGCTGCTCAGGTCCGTGGAGGGTGGTGAGAGGTTGGGAGACTCCATCGGGCCCGTCCTGAGAAGCTCGCCCTTCCCACAGTCCCCATTCATGGAGAGTTGGCTTCTGATCATCTTCTTGTATTTGTGGTAGTTCGTGAGTAGGAGGCATTTGCCTTGCCTCACAATGTTCCCTGGAAGGGTTTCCACATGGGAAGCCAACCCATAATGGCAGGTTCTTTATTAAAATATGTGCAGTGGAAATTATGCTAATTAAGCTGGAGTGTAATTATAGACTAGAAAGATTCTCTCGCAGTCTGAATTGAATTGTTGTAGATAAATGTGCATTAACTTAATAGTGTACAGCTAATTATGAAAGGTAAAGGGGAGGAAGAGTTGTAATCAGTTCCAGGGTGTTGCGGAGATGCCTCTCTCCCAGGCGAACTCTCCCAGTAAAGCCCAGGTAACCCCGTAATGAGAATTCTTGTGGCGTCCATGCCTCATTTTCAATACTGCAATTAAGATAGCCACCAGTGACTAATTAACCCATTTAACTCTATTTGTCTGTGGCATTTATTACAGCAGAGAGGCAAATTCTGTCGCACTCTGCAGCTTTATGCCCCGTTCTAAGTATATTTTTGGAGTTTGTTCTTTATTTATGCTTTTGTGTGTGTTTAGGATGATCATGGAAATGAGGTAAGGATCATCACCCGATGCCTCAGTCTCCCAGGCTCAACTGAAGCTATAGTCTGGGAAACAAGTTCTTTTACTTACAATTCCTGTGTTCATGGATCAAAGCCACCCCAACCAGCTAAATGAAAGGTTCTTTAAAACCAAAAAAGAGGAAGAGAATGAAAATAAATAAATAAATAAAAATAGAGAAGGATGCTAAGTTATTTTCAACTCAATGTGGGAACATTTAGTTTCACCTGTCTTCTGAACAGCACAGCCTGACGCCCAGTCAAACAGTACCCGAGAGTTTGGGGAGTTTTGCATTAGGGGAAAAAAAGATCCATAAAAACACTATGAAGTGTGAAAAGAGTATGATTTGGTGGGCGGGAAACTTTGCAGAGGATGGAACTGCCCTGCGAAGGGAGAAGGCGCGTTGTGGACCGTGGCCCTCACCGTTTCTCCTGTTTCCGGGGCACTTGAACAAAAGTCCTTTCCTTGCTTTTTAAGATGGGAACCCTAACAGAAGTGCCGAGATGTAATTCAAGCTTTTACTGATTCCTTAGATTTCTGTTTTCTCTCTTCTCTCATTTACATTATTTCTCTGGTCTCTTACGCATATTTGAGACGGTAACAGTCAATGAGGCTGAGTTCTGATTTTAATTCCTAAATCTTTCCTGACATATGTAAATTCTTTGGAACACCTAGAGCAATTTCTTTTTTGACTTCATAAAATTCAGCCTCTCTTTGTTTTCCTTCTAACTTGATGCCACATTTCTTTTGTGAGACAATATAAGTATCAGAAAATGTTTTTAAAGCTCATTATTGAATCAATATACTTTTGATGAAATTGCATTATTGTTCCTGCCTATAAAAAGGGCATTGCTTAGTGATTATGATGGTGGGTTCAGGAGATTCTGTGTCAGTGTTAGCACAGTACTACTCTGTGTTAACTGTGACTTCCTACAAAAATTTAAAAAAAATTTTTTTTCAGACAGTCTCACTGTTGCCCTAAATAGAGTGTCATGGCCTCATAGCTCACAACAACCTCAAACTTTTGGGCTCAAGCAAAATACTCTTGCCTCAGCCTCCTGAGTAGCTGGGACTACAGATGCCTGCCACAATGCCCAGCTAATTTTTCTATTTTTAGTAGAAATGGGGTCTCTCTCTTATTCAGGCTGGCCTGGATTCCCTGTACTCAGGCAAGCCACCTGCCTTGGCCTTCCAGAGTACTAGGATTACAAGTGTGAGCCACAATGCTTGGACATAAGATTTTGGCCTCAGCTCCTTCACCTGTGAACTAGTAAGATCTCCCTGAAACTGTTCCAGAAATAATCAGGAAACTATAGCCCAGGGGCCAAATTCAGTCCTCTGTCTATTTCCATAAATAAAGTTTTATTGGAACACAGCCTTGCCCATTTGCTTACATCTTGTTTGTGGCTGTTTTTGTGCTAACAGTGCTGAGTTGATTAGTTGCAACAGAAATAATGTGGTGAGCAAAGCCTAGAATACTATGATCTGACCTTATCAGAAAAAATTGACAGATCCCTAGATCAGAATATTAAATTTTTGGATGTACATGAACATATATAAAATATACTTGCGTGTGTATAATATAAGAACCTTCTGTGTGTGCATTTACCCACGTAACATGCATATAAAGTAGCACAATGCTTGGCACCTTGCAAGGGCACGTGCATACTGACTATTATAAATATTACTATCATTTTGTTAAATCCCGTTTTATTTGTTAGAAAATCAGTTGCGAAGAAGACATTAGATGAGATAGCCTTAATTAAATATTCCATAAGTATGACAGTTAAAAATTTTTTTCTGTATAAGTATTTTCTAAAATGAAGACTATATCTGTCATTTCAGTGAATGTTAATTACAAGAATATATATCACGGTACCTTTCTAAGTGTATTCGTTTTCTAGGGCTCCTTAAAAAAATCTACCACCAGCTTGAGTAGCTCAAAACAACAGACACTGATTATCTCACAGTTCTCTCTTTGGCTCTAGGGGACCATCCTCCTCCTCATTTCTGGGGTTGTAGTCCAGAGCTGGGCAACCTTAGCGTGCAGGTGTACTGCTCCAATTCCTCCTCTGTGGTCCTAGACTGTCCTTTCTGTGTCTGTCTTAGTATCTTCCTCCCTCTGAGTATCTCTGTGTCCAGATTTCCCTCTTGTTTTAGGGGTGCCACTCATTGGATTAGAGCCAACCCTAATCCAATATGACCTGATGATTTGCTTGTATTTGCAAAGACTCTGTTTCCAAATAAGGTCATAATTATAGGTTCTGGGTTAGTAGGTTTAACAGAGTTTTTTGAAGAACAAAGTTTAATTCATGATACCAAATAACTGTCCTTTGGAAAACTGATAATTCTCCTTGGATGTTAAACTATCTTAGATCAAAACAAATGGTTGAAAATGCTATTTTGATGAACAGAACTAAGAATAAGGACTGATCAAAATGCTGTTAGCAACACTTTTTTTATACATGTAGTTGATTCCAAGGAGAATGTGCGATTACAGATAACATGACACCTGAGGGAACATGCTTTCAGGCACATGGATAGAAAGATCCTCTCGTCCAGGGGGAAGAAGACTCAAACCTCCTTCCCTGAGCTAGTCCAAGCACACCTGGGACACTTGTCCAGCTGTCCTCAGTTCCTGAAAGCAACATAGGCACAGACTGGAGAGCATTCAGAGGAAAGGATGAAAGACTCAAAATCTTGCCAGGTGAGGAATACTGGGTATTTGGTGAAACTATCCATGAAGAACATGGAGTGGAAGTGGCCCAGAGACGCACGTGGTAACTGGAAAGGCAGGAATTCAAGGAACATGTAGGAAAATATGAGTAAGTGTTTTTAAAGTGACAGTCATGGTGCCGCAAGTGATAACAGTATTTTCATTTATTCTCCTGGTCTTTTTAGACTCTCGTCCTTTCCCACCCCCTTTCTCCACCCTCTACTTGCACACACAGACAACAGACACACACACACACACATTTATGGTCATCTGTCGATTTATATCTTGGTTTTTTTTTTCATTGACTATCACTTCATAAACATTTTTTTCACTTTATTAAGTATGTTTTAAAATAGCCTTTTTCATGATATATTATTCTCTTCATTAACAATGAAATTAAATCACTGATATTTAGGACATTTATAAGTGTTAATCCATCCATATTTATAATTCCTTCTATCTATAAATTTTGCTATTTTTATAGATTTGGAATCTGGATTATAATAACCTAAGAACTGAACTGGTAAGTGTCCAGGTTTTCTTATATTCCAAAGTAGTTTAATAACACAAGAATTGCCAGATTCTCTAAGGTGCGAAAGGGTACTTCTATAATACCATCTTTAAGTTGTTTAAATTTTTTTCTTCTTTTTAAATTTTGGATAAATATGAAGGTACATATGATTAGGTTATAATATTTGCATTTGTTAGGTGAGTTGCTGTTGAGTTCTTCACCCAGGAAAAGTCCTTCTTCCCGTGTTTACTTACTTTTACTGTTTACCAATACTCATTGTAGGTTAGAGACACCAAGATTTTCACGTGAATCACTGCAGTCATCCTGGGCAGATGAGACCCACAGACACTTGGTCCTCAGGACATCCCACTATCTTGAACTGAAGATACAAATGGCCCTTGGTTTGTTCACCAGGATACTGAGAGGCTGATTTAAAATGCTAAGTGACTCTGTCCTTTGCAGAGTTAACGGCCTTTCAGCTGGTGAATTTTATAACTGGGTATTTGTCAGTCTCCTTTGCAAGCCACTGGGGAGGACACTGGGTAGCTTGCCAGATCCTAAACACAGTGTCAGCATGTAACAAATAACAAATAAAGTATTCTGTCTGCAGGTTCTGGAGGAAGGAACTCCCAGAATATAAAGAGGCTCAAGACTTTCCCCTTGTCTGTCTTTGGGACCAGACCAAGAGATGTGGCTGAGACCAGTGAAAGGCGGCCCAGCCAGCCAGTATCACTGTCTCTAATGCTAACTATGTCACTTGCCTCCGTATTAAGAGCCATCATTTTAATTTTTAAGTTTTTATTAGAGAAGAAGCTGCTACCTCAACATCCTTTCTGTGCCAATGTGAAATATAAGCACACACAGGCCTGTACGTGTGACTGTGGCTGTGTCTAGTGTTGGGAACACCAGCTCCTTGCGTGGCCTCAGCCTACACACACAGAGCCAGACCCATTCTGCCAAGATGTGTGTGTGAGCTTGTGACAGGTACAGTCCTTAAAGTTCTGGTCTTGGACCCATTGTGATTAGAGTATGTCAGATTTAATTTATTACCCTTTGTATAGATTAATTCTTATCCATTAACTCATATATTATACTTACCAATAGTACTAAAGTTTATGTTACTTCCTTACTGATTGGCGATAAAATAATCATCTTTATTACCTTGATTTTCTTCAGATTATTGATGGCTAAAATTTGAATGTGCCCCCAAAGTTCATATGTTGGAAACTTAGTTCCCAATGCTCTTGATGGGGAGGACTGGCCAGGCACTATAATCCTAGCACTTGGTGGCCAAGATGGGTGGATTGCTTGAGCTCAGGAGTTTAAGACCAGCCTGAGCAACAGCAAGACCATCTGTACTAAAAATAGAAAAGCTACGTGGGCATCATGGTGGGTGCCTGTAGTCCCAGCTACTCGGGAGGCTAAGGCAAGAGGATCGCTTGAGTCTGAGAGACTGAGGTGGCTGTGAGCTATAATGATGCCATGGCACTCTATCCGGGATGACAGAGTCACACTCTGTCTCAGAAAAAAAAAGAGAGAAAGGGAACCTAAAGGAGGTGATTAAATCATAGATCGGTGTCATATTGTGGGAGTGGGTTCACCCTTGTGAGAGTGGCTTTGTTGTAAAAGCAAGTTTGGCCCTCGCTTGCTTTCTTTCCTTTCCACCTCCTGCTGTGGGATAATGCAGGGAGCAGGCCCATCACCAGACGCAGGGCCCTCACCAGAGGCAGGGCCCTAACCACACGCGGGGCCCTCGCCATACGCAGGGCCCTAACCACACGCAGGGCCCTCGCCACATGCAGGGCCCTCACCAGACGCAGGGTCCTAACCACACGCAGGCCCCTCACCACACGCAGGGCCCTCACCACATGCAGGGCCCTCACCAGACGCAGGGCCCTCACCACACGCAGGGCCCTCACCACATGCAGGGCCCTCACCACACGCAGGGCCCTCACCACATGCAAGGCCCTCACCACACACAGGGCCCTCACCACACGCAGGGCCCTCACCACACGCAGGGCCCTCACCACACGCAGGGCCCTAACCACACGCAGGCCCCTTGCCACACACAGGGCCCTCGCCACATGCAGGGCCCTCACCAGACGCAGGGCCCTCACCACATGCAGGGCCCATCACCACACACAGGGCCCTCACCACATGCAAGGCCCTCACCACACGCAGGGCCATAACCACACGCAGGCCCCTCACCACACGCAGGGCCCTCGCCACACGCAGGGCCCTAACCAGACGCAGGCCCCTCAACCTTGGACTTCCCAGCCACTAGAACTGTAAGAAAGAAACCACTGTTTCTTATACATTATTACCCAATCTTTAGTGTTCTGTTAACCAGTAAGTAACGGGGACTAAGGCATTGTTTAACCTTTTTTGCACATTAAAATACATATTACATGAAATTTTTAAGTGTTTTGTTATTATAAAAATAATTTTATTGCTTTTTATTGAGTTTTCATGTGAGACCTTGTGTTTTTAAGTCCCTTAGTGTATACATTTAACTGATTAGGAGAATAGAAAAATTTTAAATGTGACATTATGTGTTTCAGTGACAGTTTTATGTATTTCAGTGGTATTTCAGGAAATGCCATTTTGTACTCTTAACCTCCCTGTGTGAGTCTTTGTTGGTCTTTATAAAATCCATTTGTTTAGCTGTTTTTTCTTCCCATTCTCCCTGTTCTATTCCTTTTCATACCTGCATCACTTCAAAGCAGTACATTTTAGACATGAACGCATCATTCACGGAAGGACCATCTCCGCCTGTAACTAAACAGCCTGCTGTATTATTTTACTTACCACATGCAAAGGTGCACAGGGAAAGTCGTAGCCGAGTTGAAAACTTAGGTAGCATTCTTATATCTCCATTTTAGGATGATGTCTACGTAGCTTAAAATATGTTTACCTTTTTGTTACACATTAGTGAAAAGCATAGGAGATGAACTCCCCTCTTGGGCCACAGTCTTGATACAGGTGAGCTAAGTTTGAAGAGGCTTTCTTTCTGAGTTGTTAGCAAAAAAACTGCCGGTCTCAGGGTGGTTCTCTTCTTTTATTCCTATCTGATGGGAAAGAAATAGTAAAATCCAGATGCTATTTGGACACACTGCACTCTCTTCCTGAATAGTTACAATAAGAAACCTTTAAAGAACATCCTTTGTGGAAACTGATGCACACATTGACATAAGCACGATGGGACAAAAGCTACGTTTGTATTTCCTGTTTATCTATTGCTGTATGACAAACCACTCCAAAACCTAGCAGATTAAAAGGACGATGCCTCATTGCCTCTCCTGATTCTCTGTGTGGACTGCCTTATCTGGGGAGTTCCCACTCAGGGAATCTCATGAGGATGCAGTGAGATGGTGGTGGGCTACCGCCATGCACCAGCCCCACAGGGTGGATGTTCAAGGTGGCACACTCTCATGCAGGTCGTTGTATTTGGCTGTTAGCCAGGAGCACAGCTGGACAACTGACCAGATACCTGCTCTGTGTGGTTTGGTCTTTACAATGCATAGTGGCTGGAATCTGGGATCTAAGGGTAAATGTCCCAAGAGTAAACATCCCAACAGACCCTTGAACACACACATATATGTGCGTATACACACATATCTCATAGAGAGATACACACACACATACGAGAGAAAGAGAGAGAGAAAGATTTTGAGGAATTTGTTCCTACAGCTATGGAGGTTGCCAAAGTAAATTGTGGATGGCCAGCCAGTAGGCTAGAAAGTCTGGCAGTTGATACTGCAGTCTTGGAGCAGAACTTCTTCTTCTAAAATCTTTTTTTCCTCTTTCAGCTGATTGGATGAGGCTCACGCACATTGTCAGGGGCCAGAACAAGGCCACCACACTATCTGCTTGACTTAAAGTCAGCTGACTGTAAATGGTAACCACAGCCACAAAATACCTTCAGATTAGTGTTTGATTAAACCACCAGATGCTGGAGTGCAGCCAAGTTGCCACTGGCTCATATAAAATGGGTCCACTGATTCCCATGCTAGGGATAGATGGGGAGCAGGAGAGAGACACAGGTCTTCTAACTAGGTGACCTTTTGTATGCAGAGGGAAATCAGAAGTAAAAAGGAAAAACGATTCTGGAGAATGTACGGAAACTTTTCCCTGTAAACTAGTGGTTCTCAACCTGTGGACCGCAACCCCTTTGACCCTTTCACAGGGGTCGCCAGAGACTGGCCTCCATATCAGATCTTTACATTACGATTCTAACAGTAGCAAAATTACAGTTGTGAAGTAGCAACAAAAAGAATTTTCTGGTTGGGGTCACCACAGCATGAGGAACTGTATTAAAGGGTCGTGGCATTAGGAAGGTTGAGAACCACTGCTTTAAACGCACCTAGGATGAGACTATCTGAAACCTAAGAATGAGAATGTTGTTTACAAAATCTGAAATTTTTAGGGTTTTATTTTTTTTATTTCTCAACCTCAGATGAAATCACTTTCTACTTCAAAGATGAGAAAAACTACTTATTAGTATCTTTTATAACCTCTTCAAACTTAAACCAAAAAAAAAAATACAAAAGAACTTTTACACATGTGAAAGTGATGAAAGTGGACAAAGTGAAACTTTGGGTTACTTTGAGATAAAGTGATGACCAGATTCTCTTGCTATGGAAGGGGATTAGGAACCAAGAAGCGTTTTCAGTTTGGGGAGATTTTTCTGTGTGACCTTGAGTAATTCCCCGAGCCGACTGGGGCCTGAGCACATGCTTTGCAGAGTAGTTGCAGCATTGACGAGTGAGTGTTTCAAAGGATTTTGAGGATGAGCAGATGGAGGCCACAGTGCTGCTGGGGAGGGAATAGAAAGGGGTGCCCCCGCCCAGCCAGCCCTCCAATGCTGTCAGTTGTGCACCATACGTCTGCCGCCTTCCCGGCCTGTGGACACTGTGAGGTGCGGTCTGTGCCATCCCCTAATGGGAAGGGTTTTGTGCTACTCTGATGTCGCGGGTTTATTACAGGAAATCCTCTCTGCCGAGGTGCAGGTCTGGCTTCCCGCCGATGCGGCATCCCTGATGCTGAGCTTCCAGGCTCTGACTGTCAGGGAAATCTAAGTCTGACAGCTTGCAGATCAGGGGAAGGGCGTGTCCACCCCCAGGAAGACAGTGATTCCAAGCACTCCACTGGAAGAGGGCCTGTCGGGGTAACAGGAGGATGGCGACATTGCTAACAGCACAGAAGACTTAACTCAGCACAGGGACCAGCAGGTGCCTTCCTGCGGAAATGATGCTGCGGTGCGGCCCATTAGCAGCCAGCGCCAACTGGGCACCCAGCACCGGGGAGGTTCCTGGAGCCCTGGGAAGGCGGGGCATTGGGTAGAGGACCTGCCAGCCATCAGGCTGCGGTCAGGGTGACCAGTGGACACCTGGACTGTCCATTCTCCACCCTCCTCGGCCTCACGTGCCAGTTTCCAGCCCCTCCCGCCACACTGGTGGCTCATCACTCACTCTGGTGCCTGAAGCAAAGGCAGCAGGAGGTGACCACGGTGCACCCTGGCTCTCTCCTCCTGTCCTTCGCCCTCACAGTCCCAGCCCCCACCTCAGTGCCGTCTGGTTGCTCTGTCATTTGGCAGCATCTTCACTGAGCACTAAGTGGACAGAGGCCTGTGTAAGATGACCGGTCATTAGTTTCTCTTGCTGTGTCAGAAATGTCACTTTACAGGAGTGATTCTCAAGGGGTGATGTCGCTCCCCTGCCCCACCTCCAAGGGACATTTGGCAATATCTGGGGACAGTTTTCATTGTCAGAATGTGGGAGGAAGGGGCGCTTTGGGCGCCTAGGTGATAGAGGCAGGGGGTGTTGGTAAACATCTTACAGTCGAGGGCGGCCTTCCCTCCCCAAACAAGAGTTATCTGGCTCACAGTGTTGGTGGCACCGAGGTGACCGTACGGTTCACTGTGCCTCAGGCATTCATTACCTGCCGGGAGAGTGAATGAACGGGGTCAGGTCAGGGAGGAGGCCCGTAAGCACGAAAGCAAGTAGCTGACGTCATCACATGCACTACCGTACAGACGCTCTTTCTCTCCTCGTTATTGTTTGTATCTTGAGTTGTCTTCACCTGGGAAGAGTTCCGTTCACTGAGTGCCTACTATATGCAAAGCAGTTGCCACACACCGGGAACAAGATGCTGAGTTAAAAATAGCATGAACTCCGCTGTCTGGAGTTCACTGTCTAGTGGAGGAAATTGTCATTACCTAGTTACACCTTACCCAATGAGTGTACGGTTTCAATGCAACAGGTGCTAACAGTTCTGCTTGAGCAGCCAAGGAAATGTCCCTGGCATCCAAACCCAGACAGCATTTTCTTCCAAGTGGTCCGGCCCACAAATGATGCTTTATGAATAAGCATCTCTGTCACAGACTGATGTGGCCTGGAAATATGGTCAACTTCTTGGTCATTGGGAAAGGACTTTTGCAGGTGCTAAGGCTGGAGCAGAGCCAGCTTCTTCTAGGCGGGTGGAGGATGGGCCAAGTTAGCCAAGGAATTGGTAGCCCAGCCAGGCCTGAGTAGAGAGTATCGGTAGTTTGCTGCAGGCTCAGGACATGGGCAGAAGAGCACACGGAGAAGCTGTCAGCCAGGGAGAAGGCAGTGGCTGGAACCTGGGGCCATGAGTGACAGCACAGTGGAGGGCTGTCAGAAGGTCTTAAGGTGCTGTGGTTTGCCTTTAGAAGCCTTGCAGCCTTGATATGTGGGAGAAGCTGAGGTTACAGCCTGGGTGACAGAGTCCATTAGGAAACTATCACAGTTTTCAAAGCAAAGATGTCACTTCCCATTGGGAATATTACAGAAAGTGAACTTACAGCTCTTCTGAGTGATTGGATATTGAGAGAAGCTTCAGAACCATTCTTTTATTCCCAGGATTTTCCCCCCAACAGTTAAAGATGAAAAGTTCCCTCATAAATATTTGTGTCCTTCCCTGATAACCCTGCCTGCCCCTCCCCTCATCTGTGCCCTATTAGAGTGCGTAACTTTATGGATTTCATATTTCTGAGAAAATGGCAATATGAGACAAGTTTGAATTTTTCTTTGTGTTACAATAACATGGTGCTTTGAGTTTTGAGAAAGTATTTTTCAAAAGTATTTGAAACCTCCCTAGCTGCTAAATGAACAGAAGTGCGGGGATCTCAAGATGCTTCTGTGTCACTCACTTGCCCGTCTAAAGTTCTGGTTGGCTTCTGTGCAAAAACCAGCGTGAGAAAGTCTGCTCTGTGGGAACGACGTTTGGAAATAGCTG
Source organism: Galago senegalensis (assembly GCA_963575145.1). NCBI lineage: Eukaryota > Metazoa > Chordata > Mammalia > Primates > Galagidae > Galago > Galago senegalensis. Next base: position 44,216 of record CAUYTI010058434.1, on the reverse strand, counting down.
GATGCCCAGCTGTCTCAGGAAGGGGTCCAGTCCCGACAAGTCCAGGCTGGAATTGGGATGCACGGGCATTTCTCATGAAGTATAATTTAGTTTGGGTTTTTTCCCCTGTGTTGTTAATTAAAATCTCTTACCTTTCTTTTTAACCACAAAGGAAGTATTAAATTACATAACAGACAGTGAACTTCAAGTCTCCAACATCATAAAGTCCTAAGACATAAATAGATTAAGGATATTTAGAAAAAACTCATAGATGACACATGTATAATGGGAGATGAGGGGACAGTGTCTTGAAATGCATCTCTACACTTTTGGCTCTAGCATCAGCCAGAAGATAAATTTTAAATAACAACAACCACCCACACAACTTGATCTTTCTCAGAGAAATAAAGATACTGGACTGATTTCATGGTCTTGGCCTGATGCCGTATCTCTTGCATTTTATGTTCTGGGCTATCAAAATGTGCATAATATTTTAATCAATCATAAGTATTTTCAAATCTGCAAATGACAATTATACCTACTTCTTCTAATGTAGATAACTATTTTATAGATTTCACACTTCTTGAAGTTTAAAAGAAAAAATTCTGGACAACACCTGCTTTGTGGGTTTTACACACATGGGTGTAGGATGAGTCTGAATGTTCTCGTAACTCTAGGAAACTTACATTTCCTCTGACTTAGTGGAAGAAGAGCCTCTTTGAGATCTGGCCTGAGCGCAGCCTTCATCTCTGATATTTACTCACAAGGAGGCAGACACTCCCAAAAGAGAAACTCTGAGTGTGTCCGATTCTGTTGTACGACGTAGGAGTGGCGCCACTTGTCCTACTTAGCATTAAATCACTCCTCTGTGTCCAGATGACTTCTGGCACCTGTCCAGCTCCCGTTACCATCCCCGAGAGCCACAGCCAGCATGGGGCGGACTCCGTGGCACGTCTTTAGCTGACAGTGTGGATTCAGGGAAACTCCAAAGTGACTAGAGGCTTCTTTTACCAATTTTAGACAAATAACAAGCTATTGAAACTCGAGCTGTTCATCAAAGTAGAAAGAATCATAGAACGTGATTCACAAGTTTGAGGGGAGGAAAGGTGGATTAACTTTTACTGAACATCTACTAACGCTCATTGTTCTGCTAAGCCTACTGTGTTAGTATTGGAGAGGTTTTTGTAAGTTTAAAAAAATTCAGTCAAGATTTTAGCTTTCTACATTTGACGACTAAACAGTCATCATTTTCTGCATATCCACTTGATATAAAGCCTGTTTCTGGTCATCATGGTTGACTTCCAATGAAAATATCAATGCTAAATAGTTTTGGGACAAGGTAATGTATTGTACTAAGTAAATAAATATCAATAAATGGGTATACTGAGCGTACAAAGGCGTTTCTGTGTAGCAGACCTTGTTTAGAGATAATGTCAGCCTTAAATCTAAGCAGCAGATTTTGACTACCTTATCAAGTCCCTTTTGGACTGAAACCAGGAGAATAGGAAAATTAGTAGAATAACACTAATTAAGAAAATTTATTTTCTCAGGAGAGTATTATTTTATTGCACCAACAAATAGCACATCTCTGTATCAGGAAGGTCTATTTTATTTGTGCATAACAGTCACAAGTTGAATGAATCATAGGTGACTTGCAGGACATACCAGATTTCCAGATTGTAGAAATGGGCCGCGTATGCAGCCAAGTACAATTTAGAAGATGGGCTCATGAATGAAAAGAAGACGACAGTGTGTAAGAACTGGTTGAAAGCAATGATTCCTCCCCGACCCCCCACCTCCGGGTAGGACCTTTTACTTTTTGTTCCATCACCTGATCTCAGAGCCCAGAATTCTTAAATTGAGGTTGCCCGAAGCATAATAGAGATGTTTGTTTGCAAACAGTGTCATTGCTTTTTAAAAGTCAGTGACATGAAATGTCTTCCTGTGAGTTACTGATGTGTTTTAAATTGCAAAACTCCTGATTTAAAGGGAGAAAGCAATTACTGTTGAGAGGAACATGGACACACAGTGGTGGTCTCGCACTGGAGTAATTTTATTCTCCTCCTAGTGAAATTTTGGGGTGGGGGGTACACATTCATTCCTGCGCCCATCTTATAGCAGCTTGCAAAAATAATAACCAAACATGTTTGATGAGACAGTGAGCTTTCTCTGAAGAGAGGCAGTCTGCAGTTAATTCTGCCTGGACCAGCTGATTATCTTCTGAAACTTCAGACAATTTGCTGAAGCTCTCTGTGCTACAGTTACTGCAACTATAAAATGAGATGGTAACGGCGTCATCCTGGTGGGAACATGGTGAACATTAAGTGGCTGAGGAAGAAAAGCAGCTCCTAACAATGCAGGATAGATGTGAACTCGCAACACAGGACACGCTCAGCAAGTGTGAACCTGCAATGCAGGATGGGCTCAGCAGGTGTGAACCCACAACGCAGGACGCGTTCAGCAAATGTGAACCTGCAATGCAGGACACGCTTAGCAGGTGTGATCCCTCAACACAGGACACGCTCAGCAGGTGTGAACCCGCGACGCAGGATGTGCTCAGTAGGTGTGAACCCACAACGCAGGACATGCTCAGCAGGTGTGAACCCACACCACGTTGACTTCCGCTTGTGTGAAAGGAAGTTATTGTGTGAGTGCTTGTTATAACATGAGGTTGGGTACAAGATGTAATCTCTCTGGTTATTAAATCTATACATTTAATAACAAAGTATCATTTCTGTCCAATTTCTGACCACCCCAGTGCAGTGAAATCTAGAAAGGGGTATTCCTGATACTCACCAGACAGCAGAGTTTTCATGCCACTGAATTCATTTGCTTTCTCTCGTGTCCCTCGGGGGATTTCCTGCTCTGCATTCTAAGCACAGAAGTGAGAAAGGGAAAGAAATGAGTGTGGAAGGCCCCTAAAGATCAAGTATAAGACTGAAGATGTTTAGAGCAATTTGCTACTGTGGAAGTATGCTGAATGTAATAAAAGAAGCATTTTTGGCAATGGTACTGCCACTAAACGGGTATTTTTCTCATAAGCATTTTATGATCCTGTTGTCCTATACTCTTGCTAAGGTAAAAAAAAATACAAAAAGCCATTTATTTATTTAGAGACAGAGTTTCACTTTGTCACCTTCAGTAGAGTGCTGTGGCATCATAGCTCACAACAACCTCAAATTCCTGAGCTCAAGCAATTCTCTTGCCACAGCCTCCCCAGTAGTTGGGACTACATGCACCTGCCACAGCACCTGGCTATTATTAGAGACAAGGTCTCACTCTCACTGAGGCTGGTCTCAAGCTAAATCAATTACTGTTGAGAGGAACATGGACACACAGTGTTGGTCTCGCACTGGAGTAATTTTATTCTCCTCCTAGTGAAATTTTGGGGTGGGGGGTACACATTCATTCCTGCGCCCATCTTATAGCAGCTTGCAAAAATAATCCTGAGCTAAATCAATCCACGTGCCTCAGCCTCCCAGAGTGGTAGGATTACAGGTGTGAGCTACCGTGCCAGCCTAAAAAGCAATTTTAAATGTTGCCATTTCCCCCAAATTTTGTAGTACCTTTAAATATGTAAAGAACCCTTTAGAAATGCTGCGGTTTAGGTATTTCAAAGTCGTAAAATGGTACATTTCAAAACATTTCCAAAAGTAAATTGTTTAGAAATGATTGAAAATCCATTTTCCCAGATGACAAGTGTTTATGTACATTTGACTTATCTGTTTGTCGCTTAATGGAAATTTGAAATTTAAACAAGACAAACTCCGTTTACTGGTTCTGTGGCATAGTCAGCACGTGCGGCTGTTAAATAAGGCAAACTTCCTGTTCCTGTGCGAATGATTTGCCCTTCCCCCAGCAGTTTTGCTGAATCTTTGCAGTGAGGTCTATGTCTTAGCTTATGGAAGGACCATTCACTTACTGCTGTTCCCAAACTGCACTGAGGTGGCCCAGGGAGACACAGCAAACTCAAAGGGGCTCTGAGGCATATTTTAAATTTTGAGAGAAATTCAGCAATATCTGTCAAACACCAAGTGAAACATGAGCTTAAGTTACCTCAGTTTCAAAATTTGGTTGTGCTGCCTTCCTTTTAATGTCATAACTTTGCAAACCTGGATTTTCAGGGGTTTCTGTGATAAAAAGCAAATACCAAGCAAAAATCAGTACAGGAGAGGAAAGGAAGATGGCGTTATCTGACTCCAAGGCTCAAGAAGTTGTTCAGTGCCCCAAAGCAATGACTTGTTAAGGCACAAATGATAATTCTTCAACTGTGTGGGTCTCACAGCTTAATAAATAGAACTGTCAGGCATTACTTTGTCCCGGGGCACCCTGGGAAACTTACAGAGATGCAAAGGTCCTGTACACCAGTAAACTTTGGAACCCTCTGATGTTCTTACAAAGTCAAGCAGCTGAAATGTTCTGACCACTTACTGCATTCACTCGCTTATCACAAGGAAAAAAATTGATTTTTAAAAAATAAACCTGTACAACACTCAAATATTAACGTGAATTTTCATAGATCCAAATCTTTTTTCCCCCCAGTAGCTTCAGTTTGATACTGTGGAGACAGGACTTAAAATAACATTTTTCTAGAGAGTGAAAAATGCTTAATAAAGAATCTATTACTGATTAATGAAAAGACAATAAAAACAACGTTTTTATTATTTGCATAAATAAAATCATATTTATCTACCACTCCCACTCACTCTTTTTTTTCTAGTCTGCCCTCTTCTCTCTGCCCTGTCCAGCCTTTTACCTCATATTAAATTATAAAGGTCTGTGGTACCAATAAGAGAAAATATCCTTATAAGTCATTACAAACTTTATTTTGTTTGTTTATTTGCTTTTTTTTTTTTGAGATAGAGTCTCACTCTATTGCCCAGGCTGGAGTGCACTGGTTATCAGCCTAGCTCACAACAACCTCAGACTCCTGGGTTTGAGATCAACCTGCTTCAGCCTCCCCCAGTAGCTGGGACTATAGGCATGTGCCACCATGCCCAGCTAATTTTTCTAATTTTAGTAGAGATGGGGTCTCACTCTTGTTCAAGCTGTTCTCCGAATTTCTGAGCTCAAGAGAACTTTGTAACTTGGCCTCCTAGAGTGCTAGGATTACAGATGTGAGCCACCATGTCCAGCCTATTGCAAACTCTCAATTTATTTTCATCATATTAATCACAAGCATTCTACCAAGAGTTAGGCAGACACTGGAAAAATAAAAGACTAGTCTAAGACTTTAACAAAAGGTAGAAATGAAAGGTATTTGGATACCTTGAAATTATCTGGCTGATACAGGTGACCACTATTTCCTAGAGCAGTGGTTCTCAACCTGTGGGCTGTGACCCACAGGAACTGTATTAAAGGGCTGTGGCATTAGGAATGTTGAGAACCACCATCCTAAAGAATCATGGGTTGAATATTGTTCTGTATTTTCTTTCTTCTAGATAAGAATCTTTAAGATGCCTAGTCACAGAGTTTCCTCCATATCCTGACAATACCCAGTTCAGAGCAAAGCCCTGATCCCTTGAATCTGCCCCCAAAACACTTAACACAAGCAAAATCTTATAAATCTATTCTAACACCATCGTGTAGAAATGGTGTTAGAATTTCTTGTCATTATGAGCAATGAGCCTGGCTTTATTCAACCACAGATGTGACCCTGGTGGTTCTTGGTTTGCCAGGGTCCCACTCTGGGGCTGGGGTCCTATAAGACCAGTGGATCTGGTGGTAATTGACTAAACAAAAGTAAAGTTAAAAGCAGTTAGAGGTAAAGAGACAGGACATGAAGAATACAGTTTGTTTTCTAAGGTAGGAAACAGGAGACCACCGCTAGCTTGTGGGGTTCCAGCAAGTGGCCCTGAGTGTTTGCTCCACTCAGGTTTTATTAAAGGGTATTATTTCATGTAGTCCAGAGGGTAAGCAGAGGAAGGGAACAAAAACATCAGCAGTTTCTCTGAGTAAGCATGTTAGTTTTTATTCTATCTATGGTCATTAACTTTCAGAGTCAGAGCAGCCATGAGACAGCTGAAACCTGAGCTTTGTGCAGGGGCAGCCTCCTGTCTGTGGTCACACACACAGATTCCTTGAGTCCTCTGTGGAGCAGACACCACTGCGTCAATATTCTCTGAAGAATCAGTGGAACTCCACCCCAGAGGCGACTTTCTCTATCCATATTTCAGGGCTTGAGCTGTTCCCTTGATCTCTGCCCTGGCCATAAAATAATGGGTATTTGCTTTGACTTTTATCTGGGCAGGAGACAGCCTGGTTGATATTCCCCACCAGGCCTTGCACGCAGCTTCCTTCTAGGGCCATTCTCTTCTTCAGAGTGTTTACAGACCCAGTGCGGGTGTTTGCAAGCTGTATCCCTTACAGGCCAGGCTTCTAGCAAAAGCAGGAACTGCTCAGATAAGGAATTTAGCTGCTGGTTTAAAAGTAAACTAGCTAAACTGTTTTTATTCCACCTTGCTCAGCTTGTGTCTCTGTTTTTCTGTTTTTCTGGGGATGGTTTCCCTTGCTAAGAATGGGATCTTTGGTCCCCATTCTGTCTGCATTGGTTGGTTGGCAGTGACATGGGTAGCAACTTGTTTCTGAATACTGTTCCACATGATATGAGTCCCTCAGGAGATTAATCCATAAAGCAATAAGAAGTGCTCTTATTGCCTTCTTAGAAAACATGCCTTTTCTCTTAGATAACTCTGCTCCCACTGTATTGCCCACTACAATCCAAGGGCAAGAACCAATGTTTAGAACTAGAGACTGAGAGCATGGGAGAGCAGGGTGACTAAATTGTTAGACCCAATTAGACCAGATTTTGTTAGATTCTATTAGGAGGTTCTTTAAATGAAATATCTCAGCTGAAACAGAGCTGTCATTCTTTAGAAAACCTCAAAGATGAAATTGTGCATGTGAACCATGCTACAAACAGTTTCAGGACTAAAATCAACAAAGGATATTTTAAATAAAGTTATCACCAGGACCAGATTCAGGTAAACTATTAGCCTTCAAGTATGTGCTCAAAGTTGACATGTAAAGATATTATGATGGGTGCTGCAGGGCAGGTTTTTGGGTTTTACTCACAGATAGACAGAGCCTCATATGGAATCTTCATAGTTTGGGGGGGGGTTTTGTTTTTTTGTTTTCTTGTAGTGGGGATACATCTACCTTACCACTGTGGCTTCAACTAGAAGTTTAGAAGTTTTCATAAACAGGTTCATCAAATGCCCCTGTTTGTTTTTTCATTGACAATTGTCAAATAATATGGTCCCTTAATTTATTTATTTTTATTATTCATTTATTTACTTACTTACTTTGAGACAGAGTCACAAGTTGTAGCCGTTGGTAAAGTGCCGTGATGTCATAGCTCACAGCAACTTCAACCTTTGGATGCAAGCGATCCTCTTGTCTCATTTTTTCTATTTTTAGTAGAGACAGGGGTCTCGCTTTTGCTCAGGCTGGTCTTGACCTCATGAGCTCAAGCAATCCACTCACTGTGGTCTCTGAGAGTGCTAGGATTACAGACGTGAGCTATCATGCCTGGATTAGCTACCAAATTTATAAGAATTCTATAGTTTGTACACAGTTTATTTCTAGTCTATTATTTAACTTCCATTTAAAAGACACATTATGTATATGTTATATATGTATATATTTATACACATGTATACACATATGCTAATATATATTATGTATTCACACCATGCATATATGCCTAAATATTATAGACACATAGACACACATGTGTGTATTTAATAAAATAAAACATCTTGAGGATGATCAAGGCCTTTGAGTTTTTTCCTCTGATTTTAATCTCATCCTATGGCTAAATCCTGGTTTTCTAATGGTGAGAAATTAAAAACTATTAATGAAACATTCTTAAATCATATATTTCTACTCCAAGTATCTTGGGCATCCACTCCTTTCCTGTTATTCCCACCTAGGATTCACAGGCTCTGGTCATTTGCCATAAAGCATTCTGGACTGTTAATTTTTAAATAGTGGAAACATTTTCCATAAAGTCATTACAGTTTAGAGGATGAAGTTTATGAGTACTAATTTGTACTTTTTTTCCCTTAGGCCAGTGGTTCTTAACCTTCCTAATGCCGCAGCCCTTTAATACAGTCCCTGTGGGTCATGACCCACAGGTTGAAAACCGCTGCTTTAGGCTATTACCACCAAACAGAACCTGTTAGGATTTCCAGGGCTACCAAATTCTTATGTATGTGATGTGAATTTTTCACTGTGGAGCATAATTTTGTTGAAAAAGTCAGGTCTAAAAGAAATACATGGTATTTTCAAGTCAAGCGACACTGCATTTAGGATATAACTGATAATACCCCTAGTAATCTGATGGTCTTTTAGAATATTTAGGTCTGTAATAGAAGCAGGAATTCATTGATAATTAAACTATATATGATTAAAAATGATAAATAATAGCATAAATTGGGGTTAATCATTTTATGTTATTTCCTCTCTCTACTTGTAGCAAATTGAATTCAGAGAAGCCCATTGCTTGGCTGAGATTAATGTAAGGCTCCTGGTAGCTGCAATGGTTTAGAAATAACACATTTTCTTATTGTTTCATTGTTCTTTCTCTTCACTTTAGTGCCAGTAGAAAACCTGCCAGTCGAAATTGTTCTTTCTTATTCTGAAACAATGGATCCCAGTCCCCAGGAGGGTGGCCTAGCCCCTCCAAACTGACCAGCTGGCGTGGGCCACCAGTTATGTGCGTGGAGGGAGCAGAGGAGCTTAGGGGGAGGGATTTGCCTTTACTCACAGTTCATTTGTGCTCTACTGAGAGTCCCGGTCCTGCCTTTGAGATGCATCCAGGCTCTCCTCTGCCCAGACCTAGGCCAAGCCAATAGCCACTGGTTTCTCCACACCCCACCAGCCCCCACTACCACCACCTTTCCCGATGTCAACACAGAGGGGAGCCCTCTTATAAATGCAGCCTGATAGGGGTATAAATAGCCCTGTTTTAGACCTGCAGTTTATGAGTTTTGACAAATGGCTACATCCACATAACTGTCATCCAAGTGACCCATTGCATTCTAGTGCCTTTTTTGTTTGTTTATTTTTGGAGATAGGCTAGATTGCTGTGGCGTCAGCCCAGCTCACAGAAACCTCAGACTCCTGGGTTCAAGCCATCCTATTGCCTCAGCCTCCTAAGTAGCTGGGACTACTCTGTGCACACCACAGTGCTGGGCTGTTTTCTGTTTTTAGTAGAACCAGGGTCTTGGTTTTGCTCAGACTGGTTTTAAATTCACTAGCGCTCAAGTGATCCTCCCACCTTAGCCTCCCAGAGTGCTAGGCTAAAATCCTGTATAAAATTCAGTATGCTATCTCAGTCCTTACCTAGTTACACACACAGATTACAGGTGTGAGCCACTGGGCCCTGTGGCCCCTACTGCCTTTCTTATCCCCCTCAGGACAGAAGCCACAGGCCTGTGACAGCCACACCCTGCTATCCTGGGCCCCCTGTAGCATCTCCCAGTAGGGCCCTGGACTCACCCCACTTCACTCTCTGGCCTTCTCACCTCTCTTTGGACCTGTCCAACACACTTGTCCCTCAGGATCTTATCACTCCCTTTTTCTGGAATGTTCCCTCCACCCAGCACAAATTCAGGTAGGCTCCAGGGTCACCTTCTCTGAAGAGTCTTCCCTGGCTGCTATGCTTACTCAAACACCCCACCTGAGCCTCCTCACACACTGTCACACACAGACACACTGTCACACACACAGACACACAGTTACACATAGACACACTCACACGCACACACTTACACACACAGTCACATAGATACGCTATCACCTGCACATACTTACACACACATTCACACACAGTCACATAGACACGCTATCACCTGCACATACTTACACACACATTCACACACAGACACTCTCACACGCACACGCACACACACACACACTGGTATTCCCTGTCTCTCTGCTTTATTTTCGCATCACCCTCATGAGTTCCCAGGGGTGGTCGTGACAAAGCTCTGTGGAAGGGTGACAAGTACACCAGGACTCTCTCCTCCCAGAGTTCAGGAGGTCGGAAGCCTGGATCCAGGGCAGGGCAGGGCAGTGCTGGCCCTTCCAGAGGCTCTGAGGGAGAGCGTCCCCTGCCTCCTCAGTTCTGGGGTCCTGGCCTGTAGATGGGCCACCGCAGTCTCAGCTTCCGTCTTCCCATCGCCGTCCCTTCATGTCTGTGTCTTTTCTGTCTCCCGTGAGGGCGCTCTCTCAGCTTAGGGGACACCCAATTCAGTATCATCTCATCTCAGTCCTTACCCAGTTACTCGCACAGAGACCCCATTTCTAAGCTAGGTCACCTCGTCAGATTCCAAGAGGACATAGATTTGGGGGAGACTCTCTTCAACATCCTATTCGCTACCAGTAGCAAACCATATATTTTACTCTCTTAAAGATTAATTACCAGTTGTCATTTGCAAGAACTTATCTAAGGATGGGAACCTTTGCTCCATATCTCCATTGGCCAGACACACAGTGGCCGCCCAGTGAACACTGGTTGGAGGAACACATGAGCTAATGGCTGAATCTTAACACGCAGCAGACAGACAGCCAGGACACAGGAACACAGCAAGAAGCCAGGGCTTCCAGGCCCTGCTGAAACAAGCTGAAGGTCAGGAAAGCTGCAAATCCAACTAGACAAAGGAGGTCAAAAGTCACATCCAAGACTCTCAGCATTGGAATTAAAGGCGGTACCTCTTGGAATATGCCCAGCAGTTCCTCCACCTGCTTGGCCAAGGGGATGGTCCCTTCCAGAACCAGGGCCATGTTCTGGGGTCACGTGGGCTTAGGCATTTATTTCCTGCAACTGCTATCACAAATTAACACTGAACTGGTGGCTTAAAACAGCCCACATTTATTCTCCTACAGTTCTGGAGACCAGAACTCTAAAATCAGGTCCATTGTTTCACAGACGAGGTATCTGTATGGCCACACTCCCGTTGCCTTGCCTTTGCGACTTGTGGACCTGCACTTCTTGCATTTCCTGGTTCATGGCTGCTGCTTCTGTCCTCCGCAGGGTAACCTGATGCTTCAGTGTTACATTGTCTTGTTGTGCGTCAGATTTCCCTCTGCCCCTCTCTTCTAAGAACAGTTGTGATGGTTTTAGGGCCTGCTAGACAATCTCCCATCTCGAGATGCTCAATCCCATCTGCACAGTCTGTTTTGCCATCTAAGGCCTTGTGCTCAGGTTCCAGGGATTAGAACCTGGATTACACTGGGGGCCGTTATTCAGCCTCCCAGGATGTCCTAACTAGAGACTGACCACAAATGTTGGGACAATTATGGAGTTTCCCAGGTTTCCCACTGAGGATTCTGTCCTTTCACTCAACTAACAGCAATACCCCCTTCTATCCCCTATTAATTTCTCTCATGTTGGCAGAGCTACTTGTGAGGAAATTGAACTTAAACTAAATATATAGATGCTTATGGTTGCAACATTTGAGTTCTCTGCATTTGGGGTACTTAATTTTTCATTTCTGGTATATCACGTCGTCCAATGTGGTTTGTCTTCGTCAAAAGAGATGAGTAGAGCTAACAGTCCAATTTTCACGTGAGAAGGGGGTCCTCTGCCTGGAGGGATGGAGGGAATAGCCACACAGTGGGTGGTCCCAGAGCATCCTTTGCCCCCGTGGGCTGAGTGTGTCGCTATGGAATTCGTGGTTGCGCCATCATGACACCGAGTCCACAGCCACCTTGAGGCATTATCACTTAGGGTGATTTTGGGAATTTTTATTTTTCTCAACATGTCAAGCTTGGAGGAAGCCATTTCTTTCTGAAAACTATGTAACCATTGAGCTTGCTTTCCAGATAGTCATAATTCTAGTGCTACTGTTTATATGAAAGCAATGTTTTGTTTGTGGTTTATTTTTCTTTTTTTAAATGTGGTAATCATATAGAGCAGCTTTTTGGTTTTGGTTGCAGACTACCCAGGAATGAGGATTAAGATCTTAATACTTTCATGTGGTTGTCACTGGATAAGTTTCCTTTGGTCAACAAAGATTAAAGTATCTCCACGTTGTCATTAATAACTCCTAACTTTATTATGACAGCCACCCGGGCACCCATCTCAACTCCATCAACAAGACCAAGTGAAAACAAAACAGCCTGCCTCATGGCTCTAGACATAAAAGTCAAAGGCAATATGGTCTTTACAGCTTTTAGAGTTCAAAAGTTTATAAGTGATGGAGATTTTCATACATGTCACTAATGCCCTGCTCTCAATGGAAATTGTTTGGATTGCAGTCAAGTGAGCCATATTCCCCTCACACAAAGCTGTGCTGAAAATCATATTTTTGAATTCATGAGGCCTCTGGTCGTCCTAGGACTGTTTTCAATGGGGAAACCAGATAAAATGTTTTGACAGTGCGTTAAGTCTTTGGGTTTTGGTGCCAGTACCACACAGTGATGAATTTCAGACTGTTTGCTGTTTAGCTCTGTGAACAGCGCTGTGATTTTAACAACTTGGATAGTCCATATAAGAGTGAGGATTCAGTCACAATATTGTCGTCTCTGTGACACGTTTTAATGGAGAAAAGGTTACATTTGCATATTCTCTAGCTACATTAACATTTCTAAAGTGAAGCCCAGTAACAAACGGGAGTTATGAGTTTGGCTTCTGTAGGAAATTATAGACGGCTGTTATTTTGTATTCTCCTCTTCTTCATCCAGTTATGGTAATACCTGGCATTTCTAGAAGGCCCACACTGTGTGCCAGTTCTTGCTCTAAGGGGTTCACATATGTTATTTCTGATCCTCCCAACAACCCTACAAGGTAGGAATTATTATCTCAACATGATGGGCGGGCTCAGTGTGTCTCTTCACCGAACAGCTCCCTGCCAGCCAGCGGAGACTCAGACCTCAGGCAAAGCCTGCAGAGACCGTCATGGCGGAGCAGGAAGTGGACCACGCCTGCTGTGTCCAGAGAACGCTGCCCAGCATAGACACTGCCTCTGAAAGAAGTTAGGGGAAAAGGACATCATTACAAAATGGCAAATTTAACATAAGCTGAATCAGTGTCTCTCTTTACACTTTTAGTTTTTTTAATGAATATAATGTCCAAATTAATACATGTCAGTAAAAGGTTATGAGGTTTTAGGAAATTAAGTAGTACTACATAAATTTTAGAGAAAAACACATTTTTATAGCAGTATTAAAATAACTACTAGAATACATCCAGTTCTTCATAGCTACAAGGACTTTCACATAGATTATTTTACATTGTCATCTAGAAAGAAATCTCATGAAATCAGTGGTAATATTCTCTGTATTTGATCCAGGGAAACCAAGGCCAACAAACCTAAGGTACTGTCCTATATTTATGGGATAAAGTGTTGGTCCCCATCCTTTTTGGCACCAGGGACTGGTTTCATAGAAGACAGTTTTTCCAGGGACCAGGGTTGGGGGTGATGGCTTCAACATGCACCTGTAAGCAGCTGATCTAGTCTGGTCTCTGTGCAGCCAAACATCTCTGCTAATGGTAACTTGTATTTGCAGCCGCTCCCCAGTGCTAGGCTCAACCCCTCAGCTCCACTGCAGATCCTCAGGCAGTACATCTCATAAGGAGACAGCCCAGGTCCCTCACATCAGCTTACAGCAGGGCTCATGCTGATAATGAGAATCCAGAGCTGTTGCTGCTCTGCCGGGGGGCAGCACTCGGGGTGTGGGGGAGCCGTGGGAGCAGCTGTAAATACAGGGGAACCTTCACTTGCTCACCCGCCGCTCTCCTCCTGCTGAGCAGCCCTGTTTCTAGCAGGCTACAGACAGGTAATGGTCCATAGCCCAGGGTTAGGGACCACAGAGATGAAAAGCAAGATGTTCAAGTTATGAACTCCTTGACAGTTATTCTGATGCGGAAACCTGTGCTCATTCTAGTACAGTAATCAAGGAGGGAAATATAATTTATAACAGGCTTACTCAACAAGTGATCAAACAGGCCAGTTTGGGCCAGGCCTTCAACCCTGGCTCTGATGACCTTTGGCAACCAATAATCGCTGGACTGTCCTATGAGCTGGAGGATGTTCAGCAGCTCCCTGGCCTCTGCCCACTAACTTCAGTCATTGCCAGTGGTCCTCTGGGAAACACTGTTTCCATATGTTTTAGACATTGTACTTTAAAAAGTCACTGTTACAGCCATATATAAAGAGAATGATTACAGCAGGCAGCGTAGGTACATGCCTGAGTTTATGGATTTGGAAGCAGACCACTGGAGTTTCGTTTCAGCTCCACCAGTTAAGTATGTGACCTCTCTAAGCTTCTTCCCCTATACCAGGCGTCCTCAAACTATGGCCCGCAGGCCACATGCAGCCTGCCTAGGACATTTATCCGGCCCACCAGGTGTTTTTGCTGCCGCTGCCTGTCCTGCTTAGCAGCCGACTCATCCCGGGGCCTGCAGTCCGGCCCTCCAGCGGTCTGAGGGACAGTGAACTAGCCCCCTGTTTAAAAAGTTTGAGGACCCCTGCACAATGAAAATAAACTATGTGGAGTTTGCTGAGATTGAAGACGTGCCGTGTGTGACCCAGGAACCTTGACAACTGACATTTAGTGTGTGCTCCCCTTACTACTTGTGATGATTATTCTGCCCTGTAAGTCTAAACAGATCTAAGTTTCCTTATATTCCTTTCTTTATACCCATAGACTTTATACCCAGATTTTTTATATTTGAGTGAAAGAGCTTTGGTTGTCTCATCCCAAACTTGCTTTGGAGTCCCATCTCCAGCTCTCCCCGAGCCCCAGCAGGCCCCGCCACCCTGCGGCCGTGCCCCAGCCACCCTGAATGGCTCAGCTTTCCTGAAGAAGGACCCATCTAATGACCCCATATAGCTGGTGCTGTTCCTTCCCCACGTCTGTCCTTCTAGAGCTGTGTTCTCTCTCAGGTTACTCCTCGTCCTTACAGATTAAGACCTTGCGTGAAGAAATTCAATAGCTGAATTCTGGCCAAAGTGAGCTGGACAGGCTATTTTCTCCAGCCCTCTTGCTGTTTCTCTGGGGTGTATCTCCATGAGCAGCAAAAAGTTCCAAACAGAATCTCATCTCAACAAAGCACAACTGTTCTAGAAACAGGGACTTGGATATGAGTCATTCCCCCAAACCTTGCTGGAAGGCGCTCCCTTAGCATCTGTTTGGTGAAGTTTGAAAGGAGAACATTTGAGAACATCATTATCCTCTGAGAGGGTAACTGCTGCCCTGGCCAAGTGGCCAGGGGCCGCCGGCTAGACTAACTCAGAACTGACTGCCTGGAGATGCGGCCACCTCCACCCCACCCCGGGGATGCTGGCTGAAGGCTGTGGCATAAGGGACTCATTCTGAGCACTGACTCAGTTCTGTTTTCTGATCTGATCTGCTGTGTAATCTGTTTTCCTCCCCCATCCCCTTCACTCTCATAAAGGTTCCCCCTTTATGTCCCCCTCAGAGGTATTTGTCACAGTGCGGTGAGAGGGCCCTGGGAGACGGGAGATCATTGCAGCATGTGAGATCTGATCAATGGACAGAGAAGAATGCTTAGGATCGCAGCATGGAGAATGACTCATGACTGTGTGTTCCCATGTTGGGATGGGCATTCTAGGAATGAACCAATCAAGGGGAGCAAGGACCCTTGCTTTTCCAAAAATCACCAGTGGAAGTGCAGAAACACCTCCTGCCCAGCCCCTTCCTTCATTTGTTCCTTTCTTCCATCATTTTTTCTAAGCACCTTTATGTGGCATCTGTTATGTGCAAGGAGGTGTTTTATGGGCCATGTAACAAAGATGACCAAAAGATTTGTGACTCTGGCTTCACATAGCTTCCCAGAGTGGGGAGACACAGTCACTAGTCATGGCCCACCTTGTGACTGTGTCATCACCACTAGGCACTGGCCAAGGAAGTTGAAAACCGCTCCCAGAGGCCTGAATTTGAGTGGAGGCCCCTGGGCCAGGCAGACCAGGAAGCAGCAGCTGAGGCTGGAGAGAGTGAGGGCCATGGGGAGCCGCTTGAGGAGGGGGGCTGCGGGAGTATCCTGGATTCTCTCCCAAGGGCGGTGGGACCCACTGAGGTGAGTGAAGCAGGAGGGAAGAGTGGTCAGTGGGAAGTGGAGGGAGACTGACAGGGGCAGCCTGTGAAGGGTGAGGAGCTACGATGAGGATGCAGAGATGAGGACAGAGGGGTTGCCTGGGACTC
Source organism: Galago senegalensis (assembly GCA_963575145.1). NCBI lineage: Eukaryota > Metazoa > Chordata > Mammalia > Primates > Galagidae > Galago > Galago senegalensis. The sequence goes on along the minus strand of CAUYTI010058434.1, from coordinate 28,061 downwards.
CAGAGGTTTGGGGGTAGGAGAGGATAGAGCTGGCAACCTCCCGTGTTTTGACCTGTGAATTAGGAGCTGAGATTCCTCCTGGACCTGTGATTCTCTGGGATGTTAACTCCTCCAGTCAGAGTTTAGGGAGGCAGTGTACACATGTACATGCACACACACACACACACACACACACACATGCCCCTGAGTCTGTTCCTTAGAGCTCATGTTCAAAACATGCTGTTGATATATGCCGCACAGGCTACTGCCTAATAGAGCAATTACCGTCTGGTTAATAAAATAGACTGAAATGAATTCTTTACTAATCGCTGCCTAGAACCATGGGCTCACCTGAATCCATTTTAGCCATCCAGAGTCTCACTTCTAATTTTAATTTACAGGTATTCAGTAGATTCTGATTTAATTTGTATAAGAATGTAATTCTAGAGGGCTACTCGTATAAGAAGCACTGTGCTATCTCAGTGTTGCAGACAAGGTTTAGAATCATGCAACAAAAGAAAATTAAATTAAAAAGAAAAACAGCCTTCACATTTTAAAGCCTGTAATTGTTTCCTGCTATGATCCCATAGCCAAGAAGGATTCAATAGTTTCCCCATTATCAGCCATCACTTAAGTATGTTTCTTAGCAAATGTATTATTTTACTATATGTCTTTTAGAGAAAGTGTCTATAGCTGCCTAAAATCATATGTAGATTAGTGAAATACTTAACGCTCATGAAATTGAACGTTTTATCTTTCCAATAAAAACTAAGCCGCTTCAAGAGTGCCCTACTTCATGTAGCTGTATGGCATTCAGTCGCTGTAAAGGAAGAATCAACATGTCTCAAGGTTTGCTCGACAACCTTGATCAGTTGTGATAAAGCAAAGATAAAGAGAAGAGGTTAGAATCTATGAGGAAACTTTTGACCTTTGCCTGTTTCTTCTCATCCCATTTTTCATGTCTCCTCTTCCCAGATGACAGCATCGACCGGGCATCAGTAGGATGTATGCTTTTGAGTTGAGTCACCGGGGATAGCGGGTGATTGTTGCAAAGCCATCTCATTTCTCTTCTAGTGTGTCCTTCAGATAAATAAACCCTTCTGTGACTTATGGGGCAAAGATTTTTGCCTGTGGTCTCCGAGGTTGCCTTTTTATTTCTCAGTTAAGAATTGGCTCCCTGGCACAGGGATAGAATTGCCGTTGGCCCTGTTGGCAACTTGGTCTAACTGTTTGCGCTGAAGGATCCCATAATAGAATATTCACTTGCATAATTGTACACTCAAGCACCTGTTTTAGAATGGACTTGAATATTTTAGAGCATATTTCTGAAGACTAAATGGACAACTGGTTTCTCAAGAGTAACTCACGTATAAAAAAGAGGAGACAGGACAAAAGAATGGACAATGCATAAAATTTATTAACATCGTGTGAATAAGACTAGTTCTTTAAATAAGTTCTTTCCCTTTACAAAGTTATCGTGTTGCTATACACTTATCCCCAGAGAATCTTGTAGCAGATCTGTCTATATTTGAAGAAGACATTATGAAAATAACAATGATAAAAATAATAATGGTATCGACATTACCTGCAGTCAGAACATTTTGGATTAGACCCTTTCAGTTGTACTTTTTCTTGTCTGACAATTTAACTGAATATAGTACTTAAATCAGATTGTTGAAATAATATATTAAAATAAACATGACTCTATAAATAATCTACTTAAGCCCAAGTGAAAACTGTCTATGTTAATAAAATCATGGGCCATTTGAAGTTATTTTTTCATAAGCTTCGTAAACATGTGACTTTAGTTGACATAATTTAAGATTATCTGCATATATAATCTATGTATAATATATGTATATACTTAAAAACTATTGTATTTGCTCAAGGAAATCTCTCCAACGTCCTCTGTTAAATGGATCCACGTGTAAGAAAACCTAACTGAGAAGTATTCCCCAGTAGCTGGTGAAGGGCGTTTCCTAAATGGGCTGATGGTGTGTTAAGAGCGTGGTAAGACTTCTCTCTCACACTTTCCTTCCTTTTGTTCAGAGAATTTGGGTGGAGAGACCCAGAGCTGCCTGAAGTGATTCAGATGTTGCAACATCAGTTTCCTTCGGTCCAGTCTAATGCCGCAGCCTATTTACAACACCTCTGTTTCGGAGACAATAAAATTAAAGCTGAGGTAAGTGCCCCTTGATTCTCAAATGAATACTGTCAGATTCGTAAGCACTCAATTTTTTTTTAATGTTGAAGGGTACAAGAAAGAGGAAAAATAAAGTAGTGGTCTTTTAATTTCGATCTATATTTATGACTCAAACATAGTACTTTCATCTAACTAGTCGGCATGCCTGTGTATCCTTCTCCTCTCCTGATGATGAATGCTGAGGAATAGGCAGCCAGCAATGCCTGCCAGTGTCAACAGAGGCTGGCTTGTCACCTGCTATACTTTGGGTGACATCTGTCCTCCTCGTCCCAATTCTATCCCTGAGAGTTATCTCTGCCCCTAGATCCTAAAGAAACACAAAGCATCAATTGTTATCTCCTCAAATTATATTTAAAAAAATTGTTATCTCCTCAAATTATATTTTAAAAAATTTTATAGTCCGCGTATGCTATGGCGTTTTTGGAGAACTCACTGATGGGATGGAAAATGTAGGCAATAAACTGATTTTGTGTTACAACCGAGTGCGTGGAGCCACTTACCCAAGTCGTGGGGACATATTACTTATAACTACATAATGGATAATTGTGCTCCACTAAGAAGACTGTTTTTTGTCCATCAGGTAAATAATTGTTAGCATGCTCTGTATTTTTGGAATGCCATAAAGGGTATACATCACAGTGTACGATATTTCTGGAGAGTAACTGTGGTCAGCACAGCTAATTGACTTTTTTTTAGATAAGGGACAAGCATTTGCATATAAGCAGCTGAGTAATCAAATTTTTAAAGAACAGATTTCATAAACTGTAACAAGTCATCTTCATAGTATGTAAGCAAGTTTGAGGATGAATCTAAATTCGTGTAAGGATGGAAGGAAGAGATTTGAAGAGATAATTGCAATTTATTATAGATTCTGCTTACTTGCACTGGGGTGGGTATAGTCTACGGCTTTTTCATCTTTTTTCCATTTTTTCCTCTGGGACAGCAAGGGCTTGGCCCATGCCCATTTTTATCAAGAAAGCCATATTTTTTGTAGAATGAATACAGAACCATGGTGATGGATCAGGTGTGATTTTGTCTCCAAGGCACACTGGACGCCGAGAGACGCCTTTGCTTGTCCCAGGTGGCAGTGACTGTGGTGGTGCCACTTTCACCTAGTGGGTAGAGACCAGGGATGCTGCAAGACACCTTGTGAAGCAGGGTGCCTGCCACAGGGGGGAGTTATCTAGCCCCAAATGTCAATAGCGTCAGTGTATAGATACAGAAAAATAACGTCCATGTAAGAAAAGTTTAACGTGAAAAAATACCAACTGTTAAAATGACCTAAAAACATACTAAAATTATGTCACTCCTATCCCCAGTGGAAGTTTATCTTAACCATTCTCTGTTTCTAACAGAAAATAAAATGTCTGCAAAATGAAGGGCAGATTTCCAATCAGGGGACCACATAACTTTTTTTGAGAATGAACACTTTGATGATTTCTCTTGTCATGAAGGTATATCATTCTATCATTGATGTGATTTGATACAGACCCCCCTAAAGTGGGATCGACTGTGTCACCCACACTTTGGTTCTGACTGCTGCCATCACTCCCACACCAAAAGGGCATGCCAAGCTGTGGCTCTCATGCAGGGAGGCTCTCCGGGGTGAGCGTGTGGCTCCCAGGCAGGTCTCAGGGTGAGCTAGTGGCTCCCAGGAAGGTGTGTGGTGAGCACAGTGGATCCCAAGCAGGTCTGGGGTGAGCACAGTGGCTCCCAGGCAGGTCTGGGATGAGCACAGTGGATCCCAGGCAGTCTGGGGTGAGCACAGTGGATCCCAGGCAGGTCTGGGGTGAGCACAATGGATCCCAGGCAGGTCTGGGGTGAGCGCAGTGGCTCCCAGGCAGGTCTTGGGGGTGAGCACAGTAGATCCCAGGCAGGTGTGTGGTGAGCCCAGTGGATCCCAGGCAGATCTAGGGTGAACACAGTGGATCCCAGGCAAGTCTAACAATGCTTGAGACCTTGGGGAAGGAAAATCAGCTTCAGGTTTTTATGGTTGGTAGGGAGCAGGTTCTCCCACGTGGACAGGGCTTTGAGGGGTAGGAACCTCCCGCTGGTGACAATGCGGGGGACCTCCAGACTTCCTTATCAGCTTGCTCAGTGTGGGGCAGAAAGGGAATGGGACCGGGTGAGGCTTAAAAGCTATCAGAAGTCAAACACCAGGAAATGCAGTAGAACCACTGGCTATAAGGGGTCCCCTGATCTGGCAATTCAGCTATCGTGCCCCAGGGGATTTGAACTCACTGGTCTGATTGGATCCATATTTGTGCCCCATGGACTGGCCTTGAGACTTTTCAGTTACAATGATGCCACCTGACACTGGCTACAGTTGTTTGTGTCTACATATATGTATATACATCTCTGTGTGTACCTGTGTGTCTGCCTGTGTTTGTGTGTACATGTGTGTATATGTGTTCATTTCATTATTTTGACGTGGGTGTCATCAAGGTTGCCTATATCACCTCTCACTGTTTAAAGTGTCCTCCAAACATTGGCACTTGGAGCAGCACACCCCGATATCCATGGCAGCTCTCAACACCACTTCCTAAAGTCTGCAAATGCTGCCTGGCCCTTGATAATATTCCTGGGGAGCCTGAGAGCTCAGATGAGTAGGAAGGGAAGGGTCATGTAAGACCGAGGACACACCCTGGTCCCACACTGACAAAATGAGATCAAAATTATTAAGTGTCAGCCAGAGGAATAGGGAAAGTACAAAAGGCCTAAAAAACAAGCACAGTGAACATTCTGGAGTTTCCCTCGCTCTCTCCCCTCTGATGGCAGAGTGGGGCGTACGTATGGAGATGCACACGTGCTCGCAGACACACAGAAACTCTGACGTGGATTCTGTGCAGACCTATTTCTCTCCCCCATCCTAACTCAGGACCCAGAGCATTGGTAATTGGTTCTCCTTTTGTGACGGATGGCTGCCTGTCGTGTTTTCATACACAGGTATTGATTCTTGTAATTACCTCTTGTCCAAATACTCATCTTGCAGGCACTAGCCTCTCCAAATTTACTCAGTCCTCCAGTCTTTCTATTGCATTTTATTGACCTGATTTAGCCCTTCCGTCCACATTTCATTATTGGTATTGACTTTGCTCACACAATGGATAGGCCATTGAGCAAAAGGCAGAATTAAATCTTCTGTATGCACAGGGTCGTAAGTCATGCCCTTCGCATTCCTCATTACTGTGCTCCGTACGGTTTCGTATAATGAAGCCAAGAAATTCAGTTTTTTTCAAAATGATGCTGGATTTTATAGGTACAAAGCCGAGCATCCACCTCTGTAAATCAGCAGATGAGAGCCCTGCCCCATCCCTAACTTTTCTTACTGGTCTAGATATCGTGGGCTGCAACAGTCAGTCTCCTGGGTCCCCTCCTGGCAGCGAGGTGAACTGGAGGCAGAGACTGGGAGAGTCTCACTGGGCACCTCCAGGGACTAAAGTAGAGTTTGCCCCCCACCATGTGCCCCAATCCACCATGGGATATTGCATTATAAATACTTTGAAGGCCACTGAGTGTCTAAAAAATGGGGTGGAAGATAATTCAGAGCCAGATTGAGATAAAATCAGAAGAAAATCAGTTGAAAATTTTAAGAGCATAGAGGAAGAGGGGATGGAGGGTCTGAGTGATTGTCACAAACACACAGCAAGTGCTTGGGGTTTCTTCTCATGGGCTGGGCAATATCTGATACGAAGCTTGGTCCTCCTGCCCAATAATCCCTGAACAGTGTCTTCCAACTACGCTGTCTCCTAAACTGTTGGGAATGTCACAGTAGGTTAAGCTTCTGATAGAGGAATTGTTAGACATGGAAGCTCTCTCAGGTGGATGGACTACACCGTCTTTCTAGAGATGCCTAAAAGGTGATAACTTTGGAGTGTTTTTCATAAATCTTTTCTTCATTATTTTTGGAAATTCCTCCTCAGTTAAAGTTAAGATTAATAATGCCATTGATCTGGGGATAATACTAAGTGCCTCTCATGGATTATAAGAAGTTCAGTTTATTAATAATGCTCTTCCCTCCTGCTCCCCTGTCTCTTCCTGTGGCCACACAAGGGTCAGCATTCAGTAGCACCGTTCATGCCTGGACAATCTAACAAGAGGGAACATGTACGTGTGTGTACACTACACAATGGCATTCCATGTAATGCATCTCTTAGAAATTAAAAAGTATTTGTAGATATACTTTTTTTTCAAGTGGCAGATTCCTTTAGTTTTTATAATTTTATTATAAATTAATAACTCAGTTCATTGTAAAAAAATTTAAATTAATAACAATTGCATATGTTTAAATGATTTAAAAATGTATTTTTATTTAAACATCAGACCATTCAGTTAAGCAGCATGCCTTGTTTTAAAAACTTCAACTTTTACCTGATGTTACAGGAGAGGGAAGGTTGACTTGTATTTATTTCTTCATAACAGAAATGAAGATTTAGTTTAAGGTTTTGACCTGATCACTTCTTATTGTATTAAAAATTAGCTTTAGCTATCAAATATGCAGCTGAAGTGTTTGTTGTCTTAGATAGTAAATAGACACAGTTCTAAGATAAGAACGGTTGCTCTAGGAAACCAATGTTGACTTTATTTTCCTAACTATCAACAAACTCTTTCCAATTACCTTATCATCAAGCGTTTTTGATTTTTAAAGAAATGGAATTTTCAGTTTGAGCAGGAAAAACAAAACAGTAGATCCGTAGCTTGCCTTGTGCTAGTAGGCTGATGACTACACTGAATTTTACATCAAAAGTTGCCAGAAAGAGTATAACCTAAGGCATGGCCGTTTAAGACCTGATGGGAGAGGGATCACATTTAAGGTTGTGGGTCCTTTAGCGTTTTCTATTTGTGTATGTATCTATGTGTCTGTGACCATATAGCTTCAATATATTTGTATCATCTATATTAATTAATCAGCATTATATGTCTTTATCTAGAATATAGAAATCGATTTCTAGGTATAAAAATATACATACTTTTATCCTCCCCCATAATTTTTATTTTATTCAGACAAATTTAGGACATTTCACGTTTAAAATCATTGAGATTTATTCCTGTCTACTGCACTTAATATGCCTCATAATTTCTGTTTTATTCCTGGTTCTTTCTACCTCATAGCGTTCCGGAGAAGGCGCTGTTCATCTTTTCACTTGATTACCTCTGAATCATTTCTTGACTTTCCTTCATCATAAATTGTTCCACAGTTTTGGAAAAAGAGCATATATTAGTGGCTAGGTGTCAGTAGACAGTATACTATTGAGCTTGTAGCAAGGCTCTGGAGCCAGGCTCCTACATCTGAACCTTGGCTGCATACTACCTTCTGGCTCCATGACCTTGAACAAGTTGGTTCAGCTCTCTGAGCCTGCGTCCCAGACTATGAAATAGTATGGAGACTGCATATCACTGCAGAGAAAACAAGGATGGAGTGAGGGAGCATCAGTTATCGTTAGCACATGTTACAAGCACAAATTAAGGAAATCTCTTCCTAGCAGTTCAATGTAAACCCAATCTCATAGTATTATAGTCAGAATATTGTGTCATTTGTCATCGCCATTTTGAGATGTGCTTTTGTCAGCTAAGGGAAGTTGAGTGCACCCATCCTACAAGACTGTGCTGACCCTCCATGCAAACAAGTAAAGTCACTGGCCTTTAGGAAGTTAGAACCAAAGAACCATTTGCACGTGCCAGCATGAAAGAGCACACAGACACATCCAAATGCCTCATGTGCTGATACTCGGTGAAAGTGGAACTGGTGTGTGTTCTCACCCACCAGACGTTCATTGACCAGCTGTACAGTTCCAGGCTGGGGCCTCAGTCATGCAGCAGTGAGCACAACAGACCCCAACAAGGAGGAGGGAGGCGGAGTGGGGAAGCAGAGACACAGCCGTTGTCTGTTATGTGGTGACGCTGGCCGCAGAGGAAGTGCAGCATGGGGAAGGGGTACAGAGTGACAGGTAAGGCGGGGGGATCCCCCATCCACGTGGGGGTCAGCAAAGTCATCTCTGAGAGGAGACTTTGGAGCAGAGACAGAGGAAGTCCAGAGAAAGCCTCAGAGCTCCTTCTCCGAGGGGAGTCCTTGTGTAGACATCAGGATTGTGTGTGCTCCCAAGGGCTAACCAAGTAACTGAATGTCTTAGTCACATAGTATGGGTTTATTCTTCACAGTTCTAGAGGGTAGAAACCCCAAATCAAGGCATCAGTGGGGTCATTCGCCTCCTTAGAGCCTGGAGGGGATTCTTCCTTGCCTGTTCCTGGCTTCTGGTGGTGGCCGCCAGTCCTTGGCATCCCTTGGTGTTTGGATGTGTTCCTCGGTCTCTGCCTCCACTTGATGTGGCACTCTCCTCTCCATGTCCATTTGTGTCTGTGTCTCTTCTCCTCTTCTTATAAGTACGTCAGTCATATTGGATTAGGACCTCCCCGAATGGTGCTAATCTAACGTGAGTATGTCATGGAAGACCCTATTTCCAAATAAGGCCATATTCGCAGGTACCAGGAGTTAGAGTTTCAATATAACTTTTGGGAGGACACTATTTAGCCCACAACAAGGAGTAACAAAGAGACTGCCTAGAACCTAGAAAGAGAGGGGTCCATGGGGATGGAAGGTGAGATCAGAAAGGGAAGCGTCCGGGTGGGTCAGGTAAACTGGGTAGGCTGAAGTCTTCTTATCAGAGGAGAGAAGAAAGCTGGGTGTGCTTATTGGCTAGGTGGCCTGGTGAGATTGTGGAATCCATTAAATGGCTGAAGGAGAGGAGGATAGCTGGTGGTGTAAGAGGAGGTGGGAGTGGATAACAGTGCGTAGTGCCGCCAGGAAGAGGGCAGGGAGACGGGGCACTGTCTGGAGGCCACACTGTGTTCTGAGGAGACAGAGGGGAGTGAGGCGTGTAGCAGAAAATCACAAGGAAGCTAAGGGGATTAAAGCACTTGTTGAGAAAGAATCATCATCAATAGAGGCAGTCGGCTTAGCACAGGCATCCGTAGCTCACTGGTGCCCTGTTCAGCATCGTAGCGCTGGTCAAGTTCAGCCATTTTAGAGGGTGTGGTGTTTGGTCCAGTTCAAAGGTTCAAGGTCAGTTTCCCTTTTCTTTTTTTGTAAGTTTGCAGGATGTGCAGGCAGTCCTTGTTACACTGGCTTCCAGACTCTGTTCGTGAGCACCAAACCAGATTGATAGCATTTCCCATATCACATTGTCACATTCCCCAGTAGGATTGCCCAGAAAAATGTAAATGAAGCCAGATGTGTATGACAGGTAACTCAGGGTGGCTTCTCATAGTGACCCCCAAGACACTGAGAAAAGTGCTAAGTGGTGTGGTTTATTGATCCAAAGGCAGCTCGGGTGATTTCTGAGAGGACGCAGGAGCTGTCGTCAGGAAGGGCTCTGCTGCACAGGAAAAGGATTCAGAAATTAGAGGATCTCAGCACGTGGGAGGAGTTGGGAGGTGACTGGGAACCTCCCAGAGCAACACTGAGGAAAAGAGTCTGGGAGGTCCAGGCAGCTGAGGGCAGCACGAGGGGACCTCAGGGGTGGCCACCAGGATGATAGTGGCCATGCACGCAGCCTGCAGGAGACGACTCATGCACCTGATATGGTAGGTCTGTGGAAAGAAGAAGGAAGGCAGTGACTTTAACAAACAGAACCACATGTCCTGTCTCCAAAAAGACAGGTGATTTGGTCGTATTTAAATATAGTCAGGCCATGAGGGGTCCTGGTGCAGGTCTTGGCTCTGTGCAGAAGCTGCAGCTTCAGGGACTATAACCTTTCTGAACACAGGAGAGTCTTGATGTGTGATCCACAGTGAGCATCCTGATCAAAGGAAGAAAATGGCCCACTATGTTTTTCTTCCATTTTCACGAGTGCTTAGTCCTTCACATGCAAAGGATGATGGAAGAGGCAACATCAAGAGATATTGGGCCAGGGCTTCAAATGGGAAGAGTCAGGAGCTGCCCTCAGCAGCCTCGTGTAGTAAATAGGCAACACTGTAATAGGCTGGGACAGAATTACAGCTGAAGAGGCCAAAGATGATTGCATATTGTTGTATATCTACCTGAAGGCTAGGTCAGAATCACAGACTTGCAGATCCTGGGGGAAGCACAGTGAGGAGCATCCAGAGCCACCGAATAGACCAGGTGGCATGTTTGCATAACAGTAGATGGGACTGGTGGAATGGCAGGCCCAGGCTCGGTGGCACCTGCCACTCCTGGCCATAGGCATCTCCTCCTTGCACATGTTACCTCTCCACTCCTGTCTCTGCCACCTTCTAAACTCTTCGTTCTCCATCTTTCCCTCGGCCTGAGCTGCTCAGGGCATTGTCCAGCCATCTAGCAGCTTTCCATGGCCTTGGCTGTCTTCCCCAGGGCTAAAGTGACCGAGTTCCCCTGGCAAAGGCCTCTTCTCCCAAACGTCAGGGAGGCATCAGATATGCACATAACAGTTGTGTGTCAAGTGCCAAATGAGTGCTTCCCTTGATTCCCAAGGTCACTGAACAGAGACATCAGCAGATATAGCACCTTGTTAGCAAATAAGCCAGTGATTGCCAGGACCAAGTTCGGTTCTTAATAGAAGACCTAGTCTCACCAGGGGTCCTAGGGGCTTCCCTGGCTTGGTGGCCTCTTCCATTGAGAAGTTAACAGGTGAACTGAGAGAGAATGGGAAGCCACATTGGGGAAAGTCTGGACATAAGGATGGGAGCAGCCTCCAGAGTGTGGGGGAGGCAGCAAAAAAGGAAGACTGACATCTTCTCCCCCAGCTGGCTGGCCACTCAGAGCTGGTGACTTGCCTTGTGATGCCAGAGCACAGGAGAGCAATCACACAGGGATTCCATCAGACCTACTTCATGAGCAGGGACTGAACACTCATATTCCATCAAGTGTAAAGTCCCCCCAGGGGAGATGGAACATGACAGAGTCAGGAGGAGAGAACAGACTGGCCAGGGAGGATGTAGATCTATGTGTCCATGCAGGTCTGTGGCAGCAGAGGGTGAAGCAGGATGTGGGCATCAGAGGTGCCAAGCCAGGCTGCCCACTGCAGGCCACAGGGAGCTCCTGCACCTGCCTGACGCCTTCGAGACCCCACAAGCCACAGAACAGGGCCATTGGCCTCACGGTCCACATTTCATAAGGACTGGGGGCCAGGGCTCACTGCAGCCTGAGATGAGCACACTGGGGGCCAGGGCTCACTGCAGCCTGGGATGAGCACACTGGGAGCCGGGGCTCATTGTAGCCTGGGATGAGCACACTGGGGGCCGGGGCTCACTGCAGCCTGCCTCCTGCCTCAGGAGGGTGGGGCGCTGGAGATGGGGCGAGGGCAAAGGTGGAAGTTGTCGAATGCACAAGCTCATTCTTTGTAACAGGGAGGAGACCATTTTAATTAACCAGAAGTGAACAAAAGTTAAGCAGTCCAAGGTAGTGAGATGAAATGCAGCTCCCGTGTCTAGAGATGTGGCTCCTAATTAAAATCACCAGGTACGTGAGGTTCACTTTGCAAGACAGGGATGAGTGGGGAGCAGAGCCTTCTTCTCGGAAGCCGGGTCAGGACTGGTGAACTATGATGTAGCAGGCGTTTTTCAATCTCTCTGTAGTTTCTTTGCTGGATTTGCCAAATTTCACTTTGGGTTATTTTAACTTTGTTTCTTCTTTGGGCCACGCTTCGCTTCTATTTTAATAGATCTTTTTTTCTCTGCCCACCCCTGCTGACCCCCAATAGTTCGTAGTCTTTCTAGAAATGGGCAAAAAAAAACAAGTGGCCTGTGCGCTTTAGTGTCTGCATCACACAGGTGGAGGCCCCGGCCCTCACCTGGGGGCTTCCCATGCTGACCTGGTGCATTTCTGAAGATCTCCTACATCGTATTTGAGAGGAGAAGAACTATTCCTGGAGAACTAGTCCCTCCTTCAGAGACATAGTTCAACTTTATATCCGACCTAAGCGTCTTCTGCTACAATCTGGTCATTTCTCTTTTCTCTGTAGGACAGGTGGCAGGGAGACCCTGGCCCCCTCCTCCTGGTGACACTTTGCTTCTTATTCCTGCTGACTCACCACCCTGACACCTGTGTCCAAGTTGAAAATCTCTAAATCATTCAACCAAGGAAGAAGGCTCTTGTTTATCTGTCATCTCTTTGATTTTTTTCTCTAAACCTTCTCCAGATTTTCCTAGAGAGAATATTTTGTCAAAAAAAAAAAAAAAACCACACATAGAAACACAAGAAAGCCGCATATCCTATTCTGCTATTCTGGCCATGCACAGATTATAAGGCACCCTCTCCTGTCTAAGATCTCACCAGAGCTTTGAGTTTTGCTGTATTTGGGGATCTCTGTTTCATCAATCTATCCTACGTGAAGGATCTTGGACTCCTCCTTTTTAAGCCTCTGACCATTCTTGCAACTTTATTGCAAGGTTATTGTTCCATCTCAATCTAAACCTAAAGGGTCAGACCTCTTCAGCCTGCTGACACTGCATGTGCACAATGACCTTGGCCTCTAGGCCTCTGCGTGCCTTGGTGGAAAGGATTGACACGGGGGAGGAGCCTCCTGACTGGCACAAGAGCCCCATTGACTCATTTGAAGTGTTTGCAAATGTCTGGCTCAGCCACATTCCTGTCATTTAATGTCAGATTCATATTACAAGAACTATGTCTTTGTGCCCAAACTATCTCATAGATATTTTGTCACATCTCTTTCCTATTGGGTACACTTCATCCTTACAGATGTTTCTTAAATGTGTCAAGAAAAGCTATAGGTGATCATTACAGGATGACTGTTGTGGTGTGGGAGCCCCAGCGCTCTTTGTAACCAAGCCCCAGATGCAAATAAAAGAAAAAAAATCTATTTTGCTCAGAGCTCTTAAAAACTCAAATTGCTCTCCTGCACTTACAATCCTTCTTAATTAATTTTCCTCTTGCAGAACAAGTAAAACACTGAGTCGGCATCAATTCTTTTGTTATTTGTATTTAATTATACTTAGGGGATGATTTCTGTATTTCCTGTGGATCTGCACAGGCTGTGATGAATTTCCAAAGATTGTTTGGCAGAATAAATCTTGTGATCGAAATGCATTTTCCCTAGAAACAGTGATATTATAGGGAGACCAGGTTCCCAGGCAGTTCTCAAAATCCTTGTTAAACCAAAATGTCCCTGGACTCTGACAGTGGGGAGGTAATACTGTAATATCTAATCTCTGTGTGCTCGTGGGGACAGGCAAAGAGTGTTCAGGTGGGAAGCTGGGACTCACCCCTGGCACTCTGCTGCACAGAGGGGTGAGTTCCCCACACAGCCTCCTCCCAGGCTGTGGAGTGGGGACCATCCTTGCTACAGACCCCAGGGGATGGAATCTGTTGTTTGGGGCAGGGCTCAGGGAAAATGCGGCAACATGAGCAGGAGACAAGTGCCTTGTTAGGAGCATTGGGGGAGCTTTAGGACTCGAAGTGTGAGCTGAATGAAGGGGGCAGGGGTGAGGGCCAGGCAGTGGATTCCAAAGGATGGGGAAATACTAAGATGTGAGGGTAGCTGCTCCTGTCTGCTTACCCTTGAATCCTAAGGAACCATCAACCCCTAACCCACCATCTGGCACTCCCTTTGCTGAAATCCGCTTAAGCCAACTACTGTTCTTCCTGTTGCCACCACCTGTGACATTTAAGCCAGTTTCTTGAAAGAAGGCACAGCCTACCAGCTGTTCCCTGTTCTTTTACATGTAATGCTACAAATGTCAATTCTGATGATTTATAGAGGTTTCTGCCACCTTCACAGGTGATGGGGAAGCATCCTGAGAACTGAGTATTTCCCTCATAAATAACACTCTCCCATTTTTCTCTTATATCATGAAGACACAAAAAATATCCCAAGTGAATGACAAACTGGTGGCTGGAGCATCTGAGCAGAAAGCTCTATATTGCCTTCCAGAGTTGCACTTTCCAGACAGAGCTGCTGGGGGCTGTTCCCGGAGCTGTTCCCGGAGAGAAGCAGGAGGTGGGGAAGTAGGAACAAGACCGGGTCCCTATTCGTGGGCTGGGGTACCCTACCCTATCCTAAGTCATACTTAGGTAGAACAACTCTTAAAATAGAGACTGTGATATCTCTTGGCACTGAATAATTTCCATCAAAGTTCTTTCCCTGGACTGACATTAGGTGTCACTTGGGCCAGGCTCCCTCTGAGGCTGTAGGAGAGAATCTGGTCCTCTGATGTTGGCGCCCTCTGGTGGTGGCCACGGCTCCTTCCTCTGTCTTCAAAGTCCACTCTCCTGACTTGTGTTTCTGCCATCCCGTCCTGTCTCTGGCTCAGATCCTCCTGCTTTCTTTGTATAATGTCTTCTTGTGATGACATTGGGCCCACCAAGATAGTCTGAAACAAACTTTCCATCTCAACTTTCTTAACCACAGCAGTGGAGTCCATTTTGCTGTATAAGGTGACACATTCGCAGGCTTCAGGGATTCAGATGCGGACACAATCAGGGCAAGAAAACCACTCAACCTACCACATCGGTCCTTGTCCACTGATGAGAAAGCTGAGATATGTAGGGAGAAAAAAAAACCCAGAGTTGGTGTTCTCTCTCCAGAAAAGTTCTAGAGAACTAGTGTTGATGCTGAACTTCACTGATTTGAAAAACACCCTGATGGAGGCTTAGAAAGAGATGTCACACAGCAATCTTGGGGGAAAATTTTGATTCAGTTTTCGTAATGGTGGGAGGAGGAACAGACTGAGGTGCTGCAGGAGTTGCAAAAGGCGTGAAGAGGGACAGCCGTGACCCTGCCACGAGGAGAGACCTGCTTATGCCCCTGTCACTCCCAGCTGGGAGGCCATATACTGAAGCCAAGTATGCCAGTTGGCTGGGAAGTCCCATCCTGGGCTCAATCAATGTAATTATCCCTGGTCATTGTACTGAAGAACTGAAGATTGCTCCAAAAGACAGTGAAAAGGGGGATATTCAAAAGCAAAGGTTTCTTCTCATTTCCAGCTGGTTGGAACACGCCACAGGTACAGGCCACACTGAGTTTATATCTGAGGGGACAGACGGGACAGTGGTGGCATATGCCAGGTGTCATTGTGCGCACTAAGTGAGAGCCCCTCAGTCACTCAGGATACAGCAAGGCCCAAACTGAAACAAGACAGATTTCCCAGGAAGGTCTTGGCAATATTTGTATCAGCAAAGGAGGTCAGAGAAATTGGTCTCCTGGCTTACAACACCTCTCTGTACAAATGACTTATTTTACCAGAGCAGTCAGTCAGCTTTTCTGGGTTGAGTTTATAGATTATTAAGGTCTAAATAAAGTGGTACTCCCTGTGACTTTGACAGTGTTCAATATAGTTCAAGCTAATAAGGAAGCTTGGTGAGCACCAGGGGGTTATAGTACTGCCATCGATCTCAAAAATTCCTTTTTCTCTTCATTCCCCGTCCTGAGCAAAAGCCAATCTCAATTTGCCTTTATTTGTGAGACCATACAATCTTTTTTAACATTTTTCAGATAAGAATATGTTAATTCCCTTACTCATGGCCCCAAAACGTCTATGAAGGGATGCAAAGTCACTAACGATAAAAGATGCTTTGATATATGACTTTAATGGTGTAGTAATTATCTGGTTCACAAAAGAGAAGGCAGACAGAATGGGAACCAGCACGATTTCTCTGATAAGGTTTGGCTGGCTGGTCAATTCTGTAGACTTAGAAGGGTGATCGCACAAGGGAAATTGAAGAATCAGGGATATTTCTCAGTTGACAAAAACATATTTCCTTGATGCCACCTGAAATGAATAAGAAACATAACACTTGGTATAACTACCTGGATATCCTGCGGAAATTATATCTCATAGTTAGGGATATTATTCAGTGCCAACTTAAAAAAAAGAGAGAGGAAGAAAAAGAAAGAGAAAGAAAAGTAAAGAGAAGGAAGGAAGAGAGAAAGAAGAGATGGGAAGGAGAGGTGGGGGGGGAAGGGAAGAGAAGGGGAAACAGAAAAGAAAAAAAAAGAGGAAAGCAAGAAAGGAAAGAAACAAAAAAGGACAGACATTTTTGAAGGTGGTACCAAACAACAAGAAGGTCTTGAGGTCTTCAGTGGCGAATACACCTGACACAACTGGGGTGTCCAAGATCTACAACTGCTCTATCCAGACAGTGACAAATACCCAGTGAGACTGGAGCTCATGGCAAAAGCAAGTAGGGGCAGCAGAGAGACAACCTTAAGACTTTGCACATACTAACTACCACGCTCTGCCATAGGGCCTCGCCTTTTGGAAAGTGATTAGTGAACTGCTGTTGGGCACTAACAGGGGTACCCTGCATCCCTAGGGGATCCATGGCCTGAAATTCCAGACAGAGCTTGAGGAATGCCAGACAGCATAGGGGTAAGAAAGAGTCAGCCCTGAGACTCTGACCAAGTATGGGGATCTATGGAAGAACTTCCTAAGTTCAATTATGCCTGAGATGCCCTCTAACTTCATAAGCCTCAGAACCTGAGTTCTTGGAATTCCTTCTGATGCTTCATCCCCTTCTACAGTGAAACCACAGGCCTAACCTGTGATTCTGCATCTGAACAAGGCCATGAACACAGGAGTTGTGGACAAGAACACCAGCTGTTAGAGAAGAAGCAATTTTGAAAAGATACCCCCTTCTACCCTAGTTCATGGAAAAGTTAATGTTTGGGCAAAACCCCCAAACCACATAGCAGAGCACATCTTCCCAGTTTATGTTCTCTTCAATATACCACCTAAAAAGATGCGAGTTACAGTGAGCCATTCATTGCTTATGCAGACAGAGCCAACCGTCCAGTGTGCAGTTTGCCACATCGAGAAGACCTTCTATGTCTTTCTTCATTGAAATGATTGAGAAGAGAATCATGTAACATTGACTTTAGGGCAGTGGCCAGTGGGTTGGCTGTTTGCTAAGACAAGTAAATAAATAAAGAGCAATCATTGCCCTGTCCTTGGTACTTTTTTTGTGCCAAGCACAGATTGACATGGACTTTGTCCTACCCAACTTCAGTTTGCCCAGGTGATGAAAGTGTGTCTCACCCAGCAGCCAAAAAGTAAACCCTGGTGATTAGAATAAGAGAACAATCTATTGGTCATGGCCTTGGAGACAGCACCTTGGGCCTCAGGAATGAGTAGGTACAGCAGTGCTCTGTGTCCACAGTGGCAGGTAAATGCACCTGCCTTGTTATCCAGCGAATCCCAAAGTACTGCTGGTGGGCCTGTAATTGACAGATAGTCGGCTATGTGTTCTCTCCCTGGTGCTGCTGTAACAAATTAAGACAGACTTAGTGGCTGGATACAGCATACATTTATTGCCTTATAAGTCTTGGACTCAGAAGTCCAAAATTGGTCACACTGGGCCAAAATCTGGGTGTTGGCATGATTGTGTAACTTTCTGGAGGCTCAAGGATAAAATCTACGTTGTTGGCTATTTCACCTTCTAGAGGTTTCCATCATTTCTTGGATCATGAGCCCTTTAATCTTCAAACCCAGCACCTCTGGTTGAGTCTTTCTCATGCCATCACCTTTCTGATCCTCACTCACCTGCCTCTCTCTTCCACCTTTAAAGGAACTTTGTGATGGCATCAGGCCCACCCAGATAACTCATGATAGACTATTTTAAGATTAGATGATTAACAGCCTTCATTCTGTTTTTCTATGTAACATGAAATATTCACGGGTTCCAGGAATCAGGACATAGACATCTTATGGGGCAGAGGTCAGGGCCATTATTCTACCTACCACAACCTAAGAAAGCAAAGAAAATGATCTCCTAGCTCTTAGGAGCCCCGAGAAGCTGCACCTCTGACTCAAGGAGGCCACATCACCTCCTGCTCTGCAGACACGTTTTCCTTCAGATGAAGTTCTAGATCTTTTTTTTGCCACTAACAGAGCATTTTTCTGTTAACTGGTTGGTTGGCTTCATCACATCCATCCATTCCATCCTGATGATGGTACAGGGTCAACAGCAAGTACATTGCTGATGGGTTGAGCAAGTCCCAACTCCAGTTATAGAAATTCCCTTTCAAAACTTTCATTGTAAATCACAATTTCCTTGATTTGTCATTCAAACTTGCCATTTCTTTACCCATGCAAGTATATCAATAATTAATAAATACCTCTCATTTTTTCATGTTATCTCTGAGCGTTTCCAAAGCTAATGTTTTTTCCCCTTTTTGCTAGTCTTCCTGGCTCTGGATTTAATTTTTCCTGCAATGAACATGCTAGAAATGAATCAATAGATGATAATTTGTTTTGCAATTTAGATTTTTCCATTTTAGTCTCTTAAACCCTGAAGAGTGACAGCAGAATGAGAAGATTTTGAATTATGAATAATCTTCCTTATTGTTCTCACTTTTATCTGTCTCTTCACCATTTAACCCAAGTTTGTCTACTGGAAATTGGATATTCAGCCATGGGCTTGAGTGCTACACTATTCCACATGCTTTTATATATTTTTGCATTAAGGAAAACAAGACATCTGCATATCTATAATTAGCTAACATATTCAGTATTGGCTCCTACCAACAAGATGCAGGTGTACGTGGTGCAAAGGCATTTAATATATAGCCTTGGCTCTTGCTTGTAGGGAAAAAATTACTCTTACTTCATGAAATGAGAAGATAAAGTTATAAGAAAAATATTTTAGCAGGTGCATAATGTTTGCAGACCAGTGTCATTATATTCACAGTTGCATAATATTCTAAGGTTCTGTGATATTCTTAGGCACCAGAAATCTATGTCCTCCAGTGTGAATTTACTTGACACATGACATTTCTTCTGAAGGGTGGCCTCACTGCAGAATGTCACAGTCCACAGTCAGAGCTGCATTCACAGATAATACACAGCGTCTGCCAGTGCCAGGCACTCTGACCCTGGAGTCCCAGCATCGAGCAAGCCAGGCTAGATACCATCTGTTACTTACATCTCTCTGGGGGTGGGGGTGGGAGATCAGATGATCCACCAGTGAGTACATGAAATACGATCAGATGACAAATAGGACAAACTCTCCAGGAGGGGAGGTGGGCCAAGAGAGGTGTGGGTGGATGTGCTGTTCTTGATGGCTAATCAAGTTGAGTGGACACCTGCAGGATGGACAGGCAGCCAGTCTGTAGGCTTCAGTGGGAAGTAGGTTTCAGCTTGGAAACTTCTAGAAGCCCAGACAATTGAATCCAAAAGTGAGTTAGAGACCCAATGAAAGACAAAAGCAATGGGAAAAAGGGGCAGGTTACACAGATGGGGGTCAATGATCTGAAAGGGAAGGAAATCATTGGAGGATTCTAACGGAGATGATGGGATTATATGTTTTCTTAAAAACCAACACTTACTACTGTGTGTGCAGAATTTAAAAACATGACAAAAACGTATCCCTTAAGTCCTGCTTTGTTACTAGTCCACGGCATCTACCAGCCTGTTAAAAGCTGAGCGTGTAACCATTGCCTTCCTTCCAGCATGGGGAACAAATTTATTCAATAAAACACATAACTTATTTGAAAATTCTTAAAGAATTTGAAATGCAAACCAAGGTACATATATAGCTGGTATTTCAAATGCATAATTAGAAAATCAGTAAATGAAACAGAAAATAAGGACACTCAATATTTTTTAACCTGACATTTCATGCATTAAAGATTTGTAAAGAGTTTATGGGAAAGCCATGCTGAGAACTAAACTCTGAAAAAAAGAGTAAGATCAGAGCATCTGATTATTTATAATTGGGGTTACAGCCAGGTAATCAGATACACTCCCGAACTGAAAATCTTTGAACTGAAACTGTTAATTGAAAGAAAGTAACAGTCTTCTCAATCTCTATAGCTATTTTATTTATTAGAAAGTAGGATACCTACAGGAGGTTCTTTGAATCCACAAGTGACAGGTTGTAAGAACAAAGAAAATTAATGCCAGAGGTTTTAAATTAAGAAAAAATAATCTAAAGAACAGAATGAATCCTACTGTGATGGGTGAAGCAGGAAGAGACCTTTCCGATATTTTCTTTGTTAAATATACACATTCATTTATAGACATGTGTTATACTTTATTGTACATGTAGAATGTGCAGTATATACACATGTATATAAAATGATAGACATGTGTAATTTAGTTCTACTAACTTTAAAATACTAGTTGAGTTGTTATGCCGTCAGGATTCCTCAATAACCCTCCTTGTGACACTGAGGATCAAGTCTTCTCCTCCTGGGGAGACACAGGTTTGGGAAGCGTTTCATTGCACTTGATGGCATTTCTTAGTACAGAATTATTTAAATTTCAAAAGTCACAGATGTACCAAACAAATGCATTTTCTTCTAGCAAGATCCAGGCGTCACAGAAATGTTCTGCTTGGGATGATGGACAAAACCAAGAGTGAATAATGTTTAATCAACTGAACAGCTCCACTGAATAAGTCATATTTCTAGATGCCTTGTTGCAGATAGATTTCCCTAGTAACAGCTTTTTTGTGTTCAGTGGAGACGTGTGAGAAAATAAGGTTG
Organism: Galago senegalensis; assembly: GCA_963575145.1. Classification (NCBI taxonomy): domain Eukaryota; kingdom Metazoa; phylum Chordata; class Mammalia; order Primates; family Galagidae; genus Galago; species Galago senegalensis. The sequence goes on along the minus strand of CAUYTI010058434.1, from coordinate 7,442 downwards.
ACATGTTCCAATTTAGAAATTCTCAAAAGAACTGGTCACAGTGCTTGACTTGGGCAGACGTCTGAGGGGAGTTCCTGGAAACTCTAAGTGGTGGAACCTTAGGGTTTTTGCTCAGCCTCTGGGAACCACGGTAGTCTCCAACCCTCTGACTGTGGACTCAGAGATAACTGCAGAATCCTCAGATGGGCTGTACCTTGCTGGGACTCTGAGCACAGAGCTATTCAAACAAACATCAAAGGTAATTCAGAAAAATGGTCAAGAGATGTGGAAAGACCTACATGCATGTTATACCTTTTATAAGTTTCTAGATGTCAGGAAACTAGTAAAAAAATGTTTAACATCTAAAATAAACATTTCTGGGACCCATAATGGTGGGTCAACAGATTGACCCATTATGGGTCAATGACCCATAATGAACCATCTCTCCAATTCCTCGTCTGGCCTCCATTCCCACAGCTTTCCACATCCTTCCAGTGCCCAGACACGGCATGTGGGACTACATGTCCTATCACCTCCAGTGTTTTCTCCTTGTGTGGTTTTCAGTACCAGGTCTCGTCTACTCTCTTTCCAGCATCCTCACCTCCCTACATCCCTCCTCCAGGAAAGGCTCTGTGCAAAACGAGGTCTAGCAAATGCCTCCTGTCCCACCCCGCCCACCTTCCACTGCTGCGCCCTCTGCCTGACCAGCCCTCAGCCACATGGAGAAATCAGGGGCTGTTGGACAAAGCAGCTCCTTGTAAACACATTGTACCTTTAAATTCCATGCTTTTTCTTTAAAATCCATGCTAATCTAATTTTCTACTCCATAAAGTATCCATGTCTTTATTGTTGTAAAAAAAAAAAAATTACCTCCCCCACCCACTAACTTTGGCTAATTTAAGGGGCAGGTAGATGTACCATTTGTCTAACACCTGGAATCGTACATTTTCCCCCAGCACTCTAATATGTGTGCCCCACTTTAAAAAGCGTGGGCCTACAGTACCCCAGGCACTTCAGTGTTTACCCTTCTACTACCTTGTAGGGGTCACCAGTTTTCAAACTTCTAAGAAAGCAGTCCAGCTGTTAGGAGGAGGCTGGTTTGAGGCTTCATAGCACCTAATTTTGCCTCTGCAATTCTCCTTCACAAAGCATGACATCCTCAAGGAGCATGGGCAAAAAGCTTAATAAATATTAATTGAATTGACCAAAACTGGGATTCTTTTCTCAGCCAAAGTTTAGTCTGCTTAAGTATTGGATATTACTACCACAAAAGAGAATATATCTTTAGAACCTATGGCAGACTCCATGATCTAATATAAAAGGGGGAAAAGACCGCATACCAAGAGCATAGGATGTCATTATATTCTGTGCAATTTTTTCAAGTTTAATAAAAGTCTTCCTTGAGATTTCAATTTTTTAAATTGAGATATTTATAATCTAAAAATATAATACATACAATGAGAAGTTTTTCTCTCTATATCTATCATAACTCCTTTTGGTGGACTATATTACCTTTCCTTTAATCCCCATCATTTATTATAACCACAGGCTTCCTGCTACACAAAACAACTTCTCTGTTATTTCTCCTATACTTGGCATAATTTTATATCTTAGAAAAAAAATGTTATTTTCCATTTTGCACGAACAAAAGGATTGCAATTTTTTAAAGTATGGGCTTTTGTAACGCCAACAACACAGGAATTTAAATGAGGGGCTGTGTCTCTCATCAACGCGTTGCCATCTGTCACTCAAGCCAGACTACCACTGTGATGGTTATTGACGCACTTGTTTCTTAAAAGGGAAACGCTGAGAATCATAGTCACTCACGATTCTTCTCTGGAGTCCGACCTGATGTCACTGCACTCCCTGTAAACAGAGCTAGAATTGGGCCAGTTGTGTTGCTTATGCTCCTGTCAGTTGGATGGACCACAAGTTGCTGTTTCTGTCAGCTGGACAATGGGAGTGGCCCTACTTTGTGGCCAGTCTGTCACCACATTCAGTACTCTTTTTTTTTTTTTTTTTTGCCATTTTTGGCTAGAGCTGGGTTTGAACCCACCACCCCCGGTATATGGGGCCAACCCCCTGCTACTTGAGCCACAGGCGCTGCCCGCACATTCAGTCCTCTTGAAAACAATAGTGGGGCAGTTCCATCCCTGCCTTCCCTGAAGCCAAAAGCTGTAGCAGTGCACGGCAGCTCATGCCACCCCCTTCCCTGCTGACTCTCTCCTCTGCCGCTTCAGCATGTCACCGTCATGTGCCCATGTCCCCTGACCCAGCCCCCTGAAACTACATTCCACACTGTCCACCCTTGATTCCCTTTTTATGTTTGAAGTTCTTATCAGCTGGGTGGGCCCTGGTGTTGGGGGACCTAACCCTCGCACAATTTGAAGGAGGAATACAGAATAATAACGAAATGTCTCCAGGTCCTCTTCCAGGTAAAGCTGCCTCTCTTTTGCACTCTCTTTTGAAAGGGTCCTATTTTCTTCATGTTGGTCTCATTACTTAATTTCTGGCTCCTCTCAGGCTCCTAGGCTCCCCTGGGGAGGGACATGTCCATGTCACCCTCCTCTCTCCATCACACTGAACAGACCAGGCCCCCCAGATAGATTTACCAAATGAGCAACAGCCCCATCCTTTTAAAAATAAAAGCCTTGTGGGTAATATTCGTGGGCTTCTTATGTTCACATTCTAAATATTTTAATGATTTTGAAATAATTGAGTTCTATATCTACCTTTTGGGATTTGTGTTTTCAAAATTTATGTGAACTCATCTACAATTCCCTTTGAGATGTTGAGCAATATGTGAATTTAGCTTTGCCGCACACAACTGTGTTCAATTATATCTTTTCCGAATGAAGAAGTAAAATGTTAGATCATAACTGTTACTCTAAAAAGTAGATGTTTGTACCCAAGGGAAACAGCTAACTGATAATTTTAAAAATTAAGACCAGAATTTGAAGAGTAATATTTAATCTTATATCTTTATTTAAATTCTCTCTATAAAACTATTCATTGTTGCATGCTGACCTCATCGTGGGGGATTGGGCTGGGGAAGGAGATAAAAGGAAGATAAAAAGGAGGCGAGTATTGGAACCGTCGTTTAGATGGAGATGTATCCTAACTTCATATGTCCGTGTGATCCCCTGTGAGGGTGTGGCAAAGTTATATTTAAACTTTAAAAGTCAGCATAACTAGAATGCTAAAACTGGGGAAGTATTTTATATCTGTATACAGTTACTATATTTGGAAATAAATTATTGCCATTCTTATTTAAGACTCCCATTTCAACCTCAAAATCATACCAATGTTAACTTACCTTTGCCTTTATTTGGTATGTTTAGTTCTCCAATTCTTGGAATGTATGTGGTCTGTAATCAGCTATCTTAAGACCTTTCTTACAACTCAACCTTCAGTGTTGGTTTATAACTCTTTATCACACTTTAACCGCTAATGCACTAAACTCTGTCTGCTGGTTCTCACTTCTGTTCTGCTGAACCATGATGACTCTTCCATCAGCACCACAATGGTTAAATTGTTAGACTTTATGTAATAGTCATGAGATAGATTAATTCCCCCTTGTATTCCACCTATTGATGTAGTCTTACTTTTCGTTCCTTGCTTAAGGAATTTTGATATATTCCAGAAAAAATCTTTTTTGAATTTTGATTAGAACTGTGTTGACATTTCTAATCCATCTGGAATTTACTTTGTGTAATGGTGAAGAAATGAACTCTCATCTTGCCCCTCACAGGTGAGCCTGTTATCGCCTATTCTGGGTATTGGATCCCCACTGTTTCATGATGATATTCTAGAATCTCGTGAATGCCGGTCTACTCTGGATTTCTTTCTTGCCTTTCATCATCATCTGTTGCTTTCTTGGGCCATTGTCATGTTATTCTAAGTATTGGTGCTTTAGAATATGTTCATCTTTCCATAATTCTTTGTTTTTTCTTGTGACTTGTTTCCTGTGTTCATTTCTCCAGATGAACTTTAGTGCCATTATGTCCAAAACAACTCTGAAAAATACTGGGTTTTAGATTGGAATGGCCTCAATTTTTAAGTTAATCTGGGGATCAAGGCAAATATTTACAATAGGAAAAGAATGTGGTATTCCATTCACATTCATTTACGTCTGCTTTTCTGTATCTGGTAAATGTTCGCTATGTTACTCATATAGAAACTCTCCAATTCTTACTATGTTTTTTTTCTAAGTGTTTCATGTACATGCTATTTTGTTGTTTTTTTTTTTTTGAATGGGGTAATTTTCTTTTTAAAATTCTGACTAAATAGTTTTAGTATATAAAAAAACTGGGGCTTTACATACATATATATATATATATATGTATTCATTGAAAAGCTTTCATTTGATAAATTCCATGCTTGTCTTTTACGAATTTTTCATATTAATTGCAGAAGATTTCTATTGATTTTGATCCTTGTGAGTCTTTTCTTGTTTTCATGGACTTACCGCCTTATTGCACTTTTACAGTTTGACTCTATTGACCGCCCCATCCACAGGAAAAATTAAATAAGAAGGCTTGTAACTGGTGTCTTTGCTTTATTCTGGATTCAACACATTGACTGCACACTAGAAAAAAAAATGTTTCCTTGTGGCCCCCATGTTCTACGTCAAAAATGGAATAAAAACTTCACCAACAAAACAATCCTAAAACACACATCAATTAGTAAATAATATAAAAACTTGAAAATTAGTAATGAGTGTTATGAAAACTTGAATAATAGTTCATAAAGGGAAAGTGTTTTTCTCAACTTGTCAGTCTTACGTGTAATTTAAAGGCAAACATAAACTGAAAAGCAAAATTTATTGACTTCTGCTCATTTAACCTACATTTTTAGAGTTATATCGTCAATTAATTGTAACAATAAGAGTATCAACAAGTAAGATTTTCACAAAACAACTGCAGGGTTTTGTCCAGGGGGTCAGCTGTCACGTAATGTGTAAGATTAAGAGTTATCTATGCTTCACAAGGCCCCAGGTTCAAAACTATCATGAGTTAAATACAACTCACATGGCAGTTAATGTGTTAAACTTGGACCATTCTCATGTTAAATTTCTTAAGAGTCATACTAGTGGCAAGTTTTCTAAGAGTCAGGTAGAAGGTCAAACAGTCTGTTAGCTGTACAGCAAGTATTAACATGGGCTAGTTGTGGGTTTGGAGTCCAGATAAGGAGACATTTGCTTGATTTGTTAGGTTGGACAAAGGCTGTCTACTCACACCAAAAGGAAGCCAAAGAATCAGAGTTCAGAGAAATGGAAGAGAAAGAAGGTGTCGGCCCCATCCATTCATCTTTAAATATTTTAAACAATACCCACCTTTGTAGACAGTGAATATTTGTTTTAGGCTGTGGTACTAACTATCTGTCATAGTAACATGCACCACTGCATGTGTTACTGTGTGGTAGATGAAATTTCCTACTGTCAAATAGAGATAATCTGCCCCAAGAGGCGGTGTGTGCAGACCTATAGAGCTGGGGTTGTAATAAAAAATATTAGAGAGGAAAATTGAAGCTTCAAACTTGAGAACATGGCCTTGGGAGAAGTCTACCCCCAAATGATGCTGTTACACTTACCCAAGGAAAGCAGTGATTCAAGTTATTCCAGACCCTGGAGTGATGCAGTGCTCTCCGATCTCATCAACATGCTCTGACTTAGAGAACACCGTTGGACTTTAATATTCAACATCTAACTGTGGAAATGGAAAGTAAACTTGGGGGTTCAGTTTGGAAAGTGGTCAGGGAGATTTACTGGGGGATTTGTTGTCACTGTCACTGTTTTGTGATCTCCGTGTCCAGCATCTGTAAAGGCAACTGGACACTTACACCAGGTGACAGAAACCATTAGACTCGCCCAGTCAATTTTCCAAGTGATGTCTTTAGAAAGGGAACTGTGGGATTAGTTGATTTTTTTTTAAAGGAGGGGTTTTTCTTGGGTGCACTTATAGAATAAAGTGGAAACTTGTTTCTGGTATTTCACAGCTCTGAGGACTGACCAGTGTGTGTGGAAGATGCCAGCTTTTAGCTGCCAGAAAAAAAGGCTTTGAGGCACATTTGACCTTCATGGGTGCTTTATTCTAAAATGGGGTGAATGCCCAGAAAACGTCACTGGTCATGATTACAGTTAGCAAGTGAGGAACAGAAGGGCCGGGGTGTGGAGTAGATAGCTCGCGTTGACGAGGGTGCTTTGTTCCTTTTAAAGCATCTCGTAAAATGCATTGCTGTGCAGAATCATGATGCACATTCAAACCAAAATAAAGGAATTTTCCCCCTTTTTCCTTTATCTTCTTACATGATTAGATGAGGAGAGTGATGGGAACTTGAAAGTTTGAACTGCCGTGAAATAAAGCATATCAGATATATTCATGGGAAACGGTTTTCTTTATCCAGAATTATATTCAGAACCTTTTACTAATACTGAGTACACAATCAAATGCTTCTCTTCAATTGATGATAGTTTAAAAAAAGAAAAAAAAATCATTATCCCCTCCAAGATGTTTGTTTTATTATTTGTTCAGGGAATTACATCCGTGATGGTCATGTCTCACTTCAGTGCTACCTGAAAGACAGCAGTTCAAAGAGGTTTTGAAATTGATATAGGGTGACAGATGTTTTAGACATTGTGGGAGCTTTTAGATTGGGTATTTAAATACAAAGAATAAGAGAAATAAAATAATGATAATAATGCATTTATAGACTTCCTAGTCCTTTGCATTTGAATTTCAACATGTTGTTCCATTTGCCTTTCTTAGTAACTCTTTGAAGTAGGCAGGGCAGAGCTGCAGGCTCCAAAAACCAAATAGCTTCTGCGAGACATAGAGGGAGAAGGATCCCAAACCCCTCTACAACCTGCACCCCAGCAAGCAGCATCTGGGAAAGTCCACATGGGAGTAGAACCTCTGGGTCATTTAAGTTGCCACTGGTTGCAGCCTTTGCTACTAGTTTTATTTTTTCATCTATTTATTAGAATCTACTTGTTAATAAAATCAAAAATGGTTCTCTCTTTTGCTGCTAATCCTCTCTATATTTCATAAATGCCTTAATAGTTCCTCTTTTCTTAAAAACTAGTATTACCTCAAAATTGTTATGTTTTTAAATGCCGGGTTTTTTTTTTTTTGTGTGTGTGTGTGTGTGTGTGTGGTCAATTGAGTTACCCTAGCAAAGAAAAATGACATTCTTTTTAGAGTGTAAATGAATTAATCGAGTGTAGATTAATTAATGTGTAGTACTTCACTGGAACTATGTCTATCAAAATATCCCATTGGTACAATATCGATGCTGCACACTTTGAAATTATTTTTATTTTATTTATTTGTTTTTGAGATGGAGCCTCAAGCTATCCCCCTGGGTAGAGTGCCATGGCATCACAGCTCATAGCAACCTCCAACTCCTGGGCTCAAGCGAGTCTCCTGCCTCAGCCTCCCAAGTAGCTGGGACTACAGGCGCCC
>CAUYTI010058432.1:0-10465 GCA_963575145.1 Galago senegalensis | reverse complement strand
AACCAAAAAATAGCCGGGCGTTGTGGCAGGCGCCTGTGGTCCCAGCTACTTGGGAGGCAGAGGCAGAAGACTCGCTTGAGCCCAGGAGTTGGAGGTTGCTGTGAGCTGTAATGCCATGGCACTCTACCCAGGGAGACAGCTTGAGGCTCTGTCTCAAAAAAAAAAAAAAAAAAAAAAAAAAAATAAAAATCTGTTAAATGTATACAAATATGGCTAATAACATTGCTAATGTTAATTTTACTGTGAGAATATAAAAATTAACAATGGGATATAGGAGAACAGAACAACATTTTAAGGAAATAGCTTCCCTGTTCTCTGGAATTGTTGGCTTCTCTGTAAATAAAAGTGTAATTGTTGCTCTCTCATCTGCTTCTCTGTTGATTGGCTTGGATGATAAGTGGATGGACTCATTGGTCCAGCAACAGTAAGAATCTCTACCCCACAGATCAGTGGGGTGGTGGTGGTAAGGGATAGTTTGTTGGCACACATAAAGCAGCTGTCCCAATGAGGGGCATATGGCAGGTTCTCAGTAATGGTGAGGTTCCCAGAGAACAGGTACTGCTATTGGGTTAGGTTGGCAGATGTCTGTTTTCATTTTTTTTTTTTAAGACAGAGTCTCAAGCTGTCACCTTGGGTAGAGTGCCATGGCATCATAGCTCACAGCAATCTCCAATTCTTGGGTTCAAGCAATTCTCTTGCCTCCGTTTTTTTTTTTTATTATTATTCTTAGTAAAGATGAGGGTCTCACTTTTGTGCAGGCTGGTCTAGAACTCCCACCATGCCCAGCTGTTCTCAGTTCTTGGTGTGCTCTCAGCCAAAGAATGACCAGACACATTGAAAGCAGGGTAAGCCCAAAAGGTGGTTTATTGAAAGAAAGCAAAATAGGTTTCTAGAGCAAGAGCAAGATATTTCCCACAGACAACAAACGGGCCCCTGTTAAATCAAGAGGCTATGGGTATGGGTTGGGGGGGTGTTTCATAGTATCTGGATTGGGCCCTTATCATAGTTCAAATGTCACCATCAAACTGCTTTGACAGACAGCTAATGACATGATAATTAACCTTAGATTACTCTAGGTCACTTTCCAGATCCTATTATGCTTGGGCTGCCTGTCCTGCAGTTACCTGGGGTAGGATCAAGGATGGGGCAGTATCCAAGATGGAGTTTCCACCCTTATCCTTCTTCCCAGGGTAGGGTAATTGCTTGAGGCAGCACCAAGCCAGAGTACTCACCTTTGTCCCTACAAGAGTTGGGATCCCTCACTATATACCTAACACTGCTTCCTGTGGTTGGGCTTTGTGCCGCTAACCTGATATACTTCAGTGGATATTTAAGAAATCATAGGGGGGCGGCACCTGTGGCTCAAAGGAGTAGGGCACCAGCTCCATATACCGGAGGCGGCGGGTTCAAACCCGGACCCAACCAAAAACTGCAAAAAAACCCAAAAAGAAATCATAGGGGTCAAGTAAGGTGGCTCACGTTTGTAATCCTAGCATTATGAGAAGCTGAGGCAGACAGATCACTTGAATTCACAGGTTGGAGACCAGCCTGAGCAAGAATGAGACCCCCCCTCTGACCACCTCCCCCCGGTCTTTAAAAATAGCCAGTCATTCAGGAGGCTGAGGCAAGAGGAACGCTTAAGTCCAAGAGTTTGAGGTCGCCATGAGTTGTGACGCCATGGCACTATACCGAGGGCATAAGTGAGACTCTGTCTCCAAAAAAATATATAAATAAATAAAAGAAAGAAAGAAAAAAGAAAAGAAATCATTACAACTGCTTTTTTTTTTCAAAGATTATGACTGCTTTTAATCGAGTGCCCAAGATGTGAGTATCTGTCATCTTCAATATCGGCAAATGCTAAACATGTTAGCGGCAAGAACAGTTTTGGTCAATTTATCATGTAACTCTGTTAGAATAGGAAGCAAAATTCTAAGATGATCCCCAGTAACTTTCACCCTTATGTAATTCCCTCCCTTGGATTGTAGATGGAACCTGTGAATATGGTGAGCTATCATTCCCATGATTATATTGTATTATTTGGAAAAACGGATTGTGCACATAGAATCAATGTCCCAAATCATTGAGGTAATCAAAAGTACAGTTAAGAGGTGGGCCTGTGCTAACCACTAATCAGGTTAGCCTAAAGGGATTGGCCCTTCCTTAAATTAGATAGATTATTTTTTTAATTTCAGGTTAATGTGAGGGTACAAACAACCAGAATATTTGAATTTGTTAGGTAGAGTCCCTCATGTATTTGTGCCCTGCACTTAAAAGGTGTGTCATACACCGACACCTCTTGTGTCCCTACAGGAGGAATGCCATTGTGCCCATTAAATGGGCCCACCCCAAATCCTCCTCCTCAGCTCTCCCCTCCCCACCTTGAACGGAAATAAGTTTTTCTTCTTTTTAGGTCAGATTTTTTTGAGAGTTTCCCTCTGTTGCCTGGAATAGAGCACGATGTCCTCAGCCTAGCTCATAACAACTTGAAACTCCGGGGCTCAAGCAATCCTCCTGCCTCAGCCTCCTGAGTAGCTGGTGTAAGGATGGTCATGTTTAAAGCACAATAAAAAAATTTATTATTAACTCAGTTTTTCAAAAGGCCTAAAATCAATCTCTCTGTTTCTCTCTCTCCCTCTCTCTCTCTGCCTGCTTTCTCTTGCCAGCAGCCCCCAACCCCTATAGATTTTCTGGTTTCACAAATCATTGAGGAGAGGAGCAGACTGAAAGGAAATGTAAATTCTTTGTCTTTACATTTCCACAGCTCCTTTGACTTTTAGAATTTGTTCCAGTGGTGCCAAAGGATTCCTGAAAAGTTCCAGGACAGACAATAGAGGGAATGGATTCCAAGCCTCAAACCCACAAAAAAATCCTATCTTTAAAGCAAGATCACTTAACAGTAATCTCTGCTAAGAATAAATAAATAAATAAATAGATAGATATACAATAGCTTCACACAGCCCATTCTATTATGTGTCCGCCACCAAGAAGAATAGACGGAGCAGACATGACAATTCACTACACCCTGTTAATTTAACTATAGCCATCAGACATCTTTCATCCCCATTTTTCATTTCCCAAATAAAAAGTCTGAATAGCTGGCCTTGTAGGCCAACACACCCTTTCCTCCTTGGTGTCAGCCTTTTTTAATCCAGAAAAAGTAAATAAATCTCTTCTTTTTATCATAATCTTTGTGTAAAGAAATTATTTTCTTATTCTGTGCTCAGCACCAAGTGAGCATTTTCCAAACCTATCAGCTGGGACTACAGGCACCCACCACCACATGGCTAATTTTTCTATGTTTTTTAGTAGAGATAGGGGATCTCAATTTACTCCAGCTCGTCTCAAACTTCTGATCTCAAGTGATCCTCGCTCCTCAGTCTCGCCAAGTGCTAGGATTGCAGGTATGAACTACTATGCCAGGCCAAGTTAAAAATTTTGAATCATGAAAGCAATTCACTGTGAAGGAGATTTTCCACTCCTGGCTTTGAAGATAAAGAGGTGCATGTGGGAAAGAATGAGAGTAATATCTAGGAGTTAAGAGTGGCACTTGAAGTATAGCCAGGAGGAAAGTAGGATCTCACTCCCACAACCATACAGAACTTAATCCTGTCACAACCAGGTAAGCTTGGAAAAGGACCCCACCCTTCAGATGACAACACAGCCTGATTAACACTTTGATTTCAGCCTTAATGAGACTCCCTTAATGATACTCCGAGCAGAGGATCCAGTCACATCATGCCCTATCCAATTGTGAGTCAAATACATGGGTTATTTTAAGGTGCTAAGTTTGTGGTATTTTGTTACATGGCAATAGAAAACTAATGTAGGGGCCATAACTATGTCTCATATTTTTGTAAAGTTAGCAAAAACAAGAATATTTATCACAATTTAACACTTTATCTCTATCTACACTGACATCTCCTGTCGTTGGTGGTTAAACTGAAGTGGGCATGGTAGGGAAAGAACTAATAGGATGTGGATTTGGAACTATGTTTAGTTTAGTTTGGGTTTAGTTGGGTAATTTATTCATGTGCTTCTCAGTCTCTTCCATGTATAGTTAAGTAATTACTAGTGAGATTTCACAGGGTAGTATGTGGAAACTATGATTCAAACTAGGGCTGTGGTACTCCAATACTAATGAGCCTAAGGCTATACTTTATTACTTCTCATCAACTCACAGTAGGAAAGATTAATAAGAGGGAGGTTCCTGGGGCTCAGTGAGTAGGGTGCTGATTCCATATACCAAGGGTGATGGATTTGAACCCGGCCCCAGCCAAACTGCACCAAAAAAATAGCCAGGCTTTGTGGTGGGCATCCATAGTCCCAGCTACTCAGCTGGCTGGGCAAGAGAATCTCCTAAGCCCAAGAGCTGAAGGTTGCTGTGAGCTGTGATGCCATTGCACTCTACTGAGGGCACAAAGTGAGACTCTGTCTCAAAAAAAAAATAATAAGAGAAAGACTTATTTATTGTGCACCCAGGGCGAATCACAGAGTGATAGCGGAGTTCAGAAATTTATATACTCTCATTTTAGAGGGGATGGAGGGAAGAGGAACACAGCTAATTCTGTTTAAGGCAATAAATAGTTACCAGGAAGGATGAATAGATATTCAGAGAATGAATGGATGGGGGCTGAGGAACAGATTGACTTGTAAATAATTCTCTTTGGAAATTAAATTAACCTGAGAGACAAGTATTGAATTTAAAAGGATTTGGTCAGGTCTGGTTGCATTCTTGATCTTCTTTTCTGCAAGGTGTTGAGAGAGGAAGGAAATGCAATTGTTCCTTTTGTTTGGTCCATCGGGTTTTATGCAGATAGAGGGAAAGCCATTCCGAAGCTTGTTGATCTCTAAGGGCCTTTTTTTTTTGTTTTGTTTTGGGGGACAGTCTTACTCTGTAGCTGTGGCTTCAGCCCAGCTTCCAGCAACCTCAAACTCCCGGGTGTAAGCAATCCTCCCACCACAGCCTCACAAGGAGCTGAGATTACAGGCACTCACCACAATGCCCAGGTAATTTTTCTATTTTTAGTAGAGACTAGCTTTTGCTCCTGCTGCTCTCAAACTCCTGAGCTCAATGAATCCATTAGCCTTGGCCTCCCACAGTGCTAGGATTACCCGCGCCTTGGCCTCTCACAGAGCTAGGATTACAGGTGTGAGCCATCCCACCAGCCTACTATTCTTTTTCATAAAGAGGGTCCCTTTAATTGTAAATTTCATGCCTCACAATGGATATGTCCCAGGTGGTAAGGGATAAGTAACTTTTTTGTTGCAATTAGAAAGAACTCATGGGGATGTGGATGTGGTAGACAACAGGGAAATAGAGCAACTTCTGAATTTGAATTAATAAAATTTTTGAAGACCAGAACATTGTCACAAGCTTTTAAAATCTGAAAATCCAAGGTGTCCACGGTACTGTGGGATTATGCGACCTCAGTGGCTAACTTCACCCAAAAGCCTCACACACACAGGAAGGTTCCTCACAAGGGGAGCTTCCAGCTTTGTTGTACATTTCAAACACCCAAAATATGGCTATCTAGAGGGTCTACATTTGTGTTATCACTGAACAGAGAAAACAGGTGTTTAGGTTGGGTTATTTGTTTACTCACAAACACACTCCTCATTCCCAAATGGAAACAGATAGTTCCTTTCTATTTTCCAATGATAAACAGGATGAAGGCTAACAATAATAGGAACGATAATAATAACCATAAGTAACAGAACACAGGAATATTAAAAAGAACTAGTAACAATTTTTCACCCATGCTCCCAGCCTAATTTCCTGATCTTCATTTCAGTGTCTGGATAGGACTGCAGGGGAAATGGTAGACCTTAGAGTATGGGGGAAGGGGAGGCTGAGAGTCTAGGGGAACAGGAGGGGAAAAAAGGAGACAGGGTGGATTAACCCCAAGAAGCTGATCCTCCCTGATAATCAGAGAACAAATAAAAATTCCAGGGAGATGATATACTTTTAGAGTCTCTGGCAAAGACCTAAAAATTAAGTGTCGAGTTGTGGGGGAAGGGGAGAGACGACTAGGTTCCTACCTTAAAAGGCACCGGGAGGATTAAATGGGGACCTGAGCTCACTGTTACCATAGGTCTCCTTGGACTACGGGCTGACATGAATTTAAATCACTGTGTAGTTTGAGTCCTCTTTTGTGCCTGAATGATAATCTCCTTATTGCTTTGGAGGCACGCAGGCTCGTTTCTGGCCACTAGACAGAAAAAGGCTGTTGTCTGCTCCAGATCTGAGGTTTGAATGAACAGAGGATATCCGAAGGCGAGGCAAAGTGAAAGAGCAGGAGAAGACCACAGTACGTCCAGGACTGCATTGCCTATTCCCCTTTCTTTTTTAAAAATTTAAATTCTTTTTAAAATTTTATTTATTTATTTTGGCTGGGGGCTGGGTTTGAACCCGCCACCTCCGGCACATGGGGCTGGCGCACTACTCCTTTGAGCCACAGGTGCCACCTTATTCCCCTTTCTTGTCCCTGCTTGTAATTATTTTAGGGAGAGAAAAATAAGGTGAGTTTGGGGGAGAGATCTAGGAAAAAAGACGAAGGACAGGTTTGGATGCCAGGTCCATACTGCACTAAAAGCAAGCTGGCTTCTAGTCCAGGGAAAGAGGAGAGAAAGGAAAATGTCTTGGCTCCTCCCAACTCTGTGTGAGTGTGGAAATCACGTGCAAACCTCTGGAATGGAATAGAAAGGATAAACCGACCCCGCAGCGGGTCCTGTACTGCAATTCCCACACCACAGCCACGCCTGCTGCCCATTTTGATTCAGAAAATGGTGGGCAATGGGGAATGCTGGGGTAGTGCACAGGAATTCTGCGTGGGTGCCAGATTCCTATTGCGAAGGATGTAGGAGCGTTGAGGGAAAGATGGAGAAAGCTAGGTAAATTCCCATATCCCTGCAAGTGGGTGTGAGCGGTGGGGCGGGGCGGGGCGGGGCCGACACCTCAGCGGATCCTTTCCCAGACTTCGCTACCTACCCTCCCGCCTCGCCTTCCCATTCCTTTTGGAGAAAAACAAAAACAAAACAAACAAAAAAACCCTCAGTGTCTTAACCCAGCAAAGATTTACTTCCAGCTCACAGTAAATGACCAACATGTATCCATAAAGGTCAGGGGTGAAAGGGCTTTGCTCCCCCATAGTCTCTCAGGAACTCCAGCTGACAACGGTTCCATAACGTGGAAAACCGCTCATCACTGCGGCAGGGGGAGAGTCAGGGAAATCTTTCACCCTACTATAGGTTAGTCTAAAAGTAACACGTTACTGCTGTTTACAGCTGATTGGCCAAAACTAATCATGAGGCTTCACCTCACAGCAAGGGGCTGGGTAGGGGATAGGGGACTAGAAAGTATTGTTTTATGTGTGGAGTAAAAAAGAGTAAACTATAAAATGAGAAAAAGAAACTGTAGAAAAATATTCATAAAAATTCAAGGAGAGAATGCCTTTAAAGCACGAAAACAAAACAAAAGTCCTAAGGCGTAATAGAGGAAAATTAATCTATGAAGCAAAGCAAGAATGAATGTGCCCTTTGCTTCTTTTTTTTTTTTTTGAGACAGAGCCTCAAGTTGTCCCCCTGGGTAGAGTGCCATGGCATCACAGGTCACAGCAACCTCCAACTCCTGGGCTCAGGCTAGTCTCCTGCCTCAGCCTCCTAAGTACCTGGGACCATAGGCGCCACAATGCCCGGCTTTTTTTTTTTTTTTTGGTTGCAGCCGTCATTGTTGTTTGGCGGGCCCTGGCTGGATTTGAACCCGCCACCTTAGGTGTATGTGGCTGGCGCCTTAGCCACTTGAGCCACAGGCGCTGAGCCCCCTTTGTTTCTTATTGTCTCCCTATGATGCCACTTTAGGAGCTCGTCATGTTTCAATACCATTTTTCAATGTTATGGCAGCCTGATGTATGCTGGATAGACTGCACTTCCAACTGGAGTGAGATAAGGTTCATTGTATCAGTTTTGTAAGATGGGATAAATTTATCTCCCTGCTCTCAGAGGGGTGACACTTGGGCAGAATTTGGAAGGGCTCACCCAAATTGCACTCCTTTCTAAGGTGAGTCTGACTGGTTCTCTGCTCTAGCCTACATCAGGCACTAGGTCCTTCTAGGCTGATGGCCAGGCTGTCCATCAGGCTGTCCAGACAGTGGAGGAGGACCACTGTCTCATTTCAGGTCAGAACACTTTGCTTTTCCCTCCTTTTCTCTTTCTACTTTGAGGAACATTTTGTAAGGGAGGAGATACAGCCCCAAAGCTTCTAAACTGGAAACATTGGTTGGGATAGTCTTTGAGCAAGCAGTTGTCTAAATAAGTCTGACCAGGTAACTTGGGGTTCAAGCAGAAGGAGCTGACCCTTTTCTCAGAGTCCAGTGAAATAACTCCTAAAACAAAGTGGGGCAAAAATGGGGTTAGCACACGAAACCTCACCAACTCCCTCTTCCACTTATCTTGGTCAGACACCCAAAAGGGTCTTGGATGTGCCCTGGCCTGTTTTGGTGGTTCTGTGATGACTTCAGTTCTCTGTCTGCCTGGTGCTGTTCATCTGATGTCTGAGTCAGCTCAGGCCCAGAAACACAAGCGACCCTTAGGTAAAGGGAGCTTGCAAAGACATGTGGTCGTACAACTCAGGAGAAAAGGGGTGTCACCACTGAGGTGGTGCCTGTGGCTCAAAAGGGTAAGGCGCTGGCTCCATATGCTGGAGGTAGTGGGTTCAAACCCAGCCCTGGCCAAAAACTAAAAAAAAATCAGGAAAGGGGTGTCACCTCCTGTCTGAACACCTCCATGCACTGCTGACCCAGCTCATACCTTGAAAGTCAGGATATTCAAGCTATTGTAAAGGTGTTTTTTCAAGGCACTGGTGGTGAAGTGTCTATAGCATCCAGAGCCCGGTTCTCTAGGCCCCTCACCATCTCCCGGTCCATACAGAAAGCTGGTATCTCAGTCACATCGAGAGTTAGACTTGGCTAGCCAACTCCAGAGCAGAAAGCACTACAGGCCCAGGACCCCAAAGAGAGCTCTCTGCTAACCAGGATCCCTCTACTCTTAGGAGACAGTGTATTAGATTGGGAGCCCCTCTGGTGATTCGGTGTAGAAGCAGGCTCAGGGTCCTTATAAAATGTTCAGGCCCCAGTCAGCAGAAAGTGTGTGGATGACTTCAAGGAAACAGTTACTGTATGTATCCTCACATTCATGATTCATGCTACCACCACACTTTTCCCAGACTACTCCCTTACCTTGACTCAGCACAGCTAGGCCACAAGAGCCAGGCCATTTCTTCTTGATGGAAGACTCCTTTAATCTTTGCTTGTATTCCCTATTGGCCTGGTTCAGACTTTTTCACTGATGCATGGAAGTCTGAGTCTCTTCCTGCTTAATCTTCCTTTCTTTCCTCTCCTTTCACTTATGCAAGATGTGCACCACTGTGTGAAGGCTGTCCACATCTTCTCTGGCTCTTTCCTTATTTATTTATTTATTTATTTATTTTTGAGAGAGCCTCAAGCTGTCCCCCTGGGTAGAATGCCGTGGCATCACAGTTCACAGCAACCTCCAACTCCTGGGCTCAAGCGAGTTTCCTGCCTCTGTGAGAGCCAGACTAGCTCCATTTTGTTGTTTACAGCACAAGCCACAGTACAAGCCCCATTCCTAGGTGTTTACCGCATAGCCCTCCATAGCCAGTGAAACCTGCAGGACCACTCCCTGCTGCCTTCCCCCACCCCAGGTTGCACAGCCACTGTGCTATAAACTGAGTCACCTTAGGCAAATAGCTGCTATAACAAACAGTAAGTTTCTATTACCTTGAAATACAGGTAATCAGGTTGCACCAACTCTAGCCCCCGGTTAAGGGTTAAGGGACCCTCCACCCCTCACCTGTACCAATCCAAATTCACCTTTACTAGTGAAATCATCTGCCACCAATGCAAATCCTCCTTTACTTCCTCCTTTACTAATGAAATCATCAACCACCAATGAAAAGTGTACTCGTATCCGACCCTACCCCTCTTGCTTTCTGTACCCATAAAAACTGCCTTCACCCCGAGTTCGGGGCTTGTCCTAGGCTTGTATTCCAGGAGAGTCCAGGCTACCCGGGGCCTGTAATAAAATCTCACCTTATGCCCTTACATCAGAGTGTGTCTCGAGTTTGTCGGTTGGGGCTACTTTGGGAGGCTTTTTCGGACCTAACACCTCCGCCTCCCAAGTTGCTGGGATCACAGGCGCCCGCCACAACGCCTGGCTATTTTTTTTCGGTTGCAGCCATCATTGTTGTTTGGCGGGCCCGGGCTGGATTCGAACCCGCCACCTTATGTGTATGTGGCTGGCGCCTTAGCCACTTGAGCCACAGGCGCCGAGCCTCCTCCTTCATTTAATCATAGGTGTTTCCCCAGTAAAAATATCTTTACTTCTAATCTTTTTTTTTTTTTTTTGAGACAGAGCCTCAAGCTGTCCCCCTGGGTAGAGGGCCATGGCA
>CAUYTI010058429.1:0-10272 GCA_963575145.1 Galago senegalensis | reverse complement strand
CATGCCTATAGTTTATTCTATTTGGGTATAGGTGAATTTGTCTAGAGGTTGAATATAAATGTCTTAGCATAACAATTATAAGAAAGACATGATGGCTATGTTGGCCACCTGGATGAGAGTTTTCCAAACTGCATATAGAAGAAACACACTGTATCCTATGAGAGAATTAATGTACACAATTATGATCTAACTAAAAAAAAGTAAAAAAAGAAAAAGGTCAAGGGAAGA
This sequence comes from Galago senegalensis, assembly GCA_963575145.1. Lineage (NCBI taxonomy): Eukaryota > Metazoa > Chordata > Mammalia > Primates > Galagidae > Galago > Galago senegalensis. Next base: position 10,044 of record CAUYTI010058429.1, on the reverse strand, counting down.
ATCCTTCCTTGCCTCTTCCAGCTTTTCATGACTCTGGGCATTCCTTGGCTTATGGAAAATTGCTCTAATCTCTATATCCAACTTCACATAGCTTTCTTTTTTCTTGGTGTCTGTGCCCTCTGGGTCTGCATGTTCAAATCTTCCTTTTCTTTCTCTTATAAAAACACCAGTCATTGGATTGGGGGCCCACGTAGACCCAGAATGATTGAACCTTGAAATTCTTAACTAATTACATCGGCAAAGACTCCATTTCCCAATAAAAATCACATCCTCAGGGTCTGGGTGGACATGAATTTTGGGGAATACTGTTTAATCCACTATAATGGTTTAATTTATCATTATAAACTACATTGAATATATTTAGGTATTGCTACATTGTTGCCCAGGGAATATTTCTTGCAAATCTACACATACGTTGAAAAAAAAAGTTACAAGAAGAAATACATAATTATCCCAAGGAAAGAATAATCAACAATACTTATTCTTCAGAATAAACTACAGTGGATTTTAAATTCCCCACTGATTTTTCTAGATTGGTATAGACCGCTGTAAAACATTACAGGGTAGTCATTAAGGTAAAAATTCATTAATGTTTAAATATAACAACACAGTTTGGAGATCAAATTAGGAGCCATAAAAGAAACCAAATTCAATATAATCTAAAATCTATCATACATTTTTGGATAATATACTCACTTTGCTAATTCTAGGACCAAAAAAGTCATGGATAATTGAAAATAGAAGCTTAATTTTAAATAGATACCACACCATCTAACTTGAGTAACTTTGAACATATAAAATTAACTCTACTTAAGTAACATAAAAATTATTCATCAGATTAAGAATTGAAGACAATTATTAAACTGGGTTTATCCCCCTTGAATTAAGTGTTGAAGTGAAATTGTTGGCTTATTCACATCATCACTGAATTATTTCGTTAGTAACTTATTTTTAATAAAACCGTATTTCACAAAAAAAAATCTATCTAACAAATGATCTCGAAAATGTTTTCTAAAGCAATGTATCTTTCCTGTTGCATTTGGAATTACTATATAGAATTTAGCAACAGACCGTAATTTTTCAATATATGTATTTGAATGATTAATTACAGTTTAATTCTGTAAATTGCTTGTGTTCCACTTGTGTCATGACATCAATATAAAGACCATTTAGTTCTACATGAATGTTTCACTATTAATCTACTTTTTCCTGCAGTCTATTCTTTCTCTCATTGCTCTAGTGCATTAGAGCTTAACATTCAGGCTATTTGCAGTTTCTAGAGGATCAAAGAGAGGAGTGTTAGTTTTTAAATAGATAATAAGTTTTATAAATAAGGAACATTAAGATACTGGGTCTACCAACTATAGCAATGTACATGACCTATTCAATTCACTTAAGAATTTCTTATGAAAGACTGCCCTGTAATGTTTTACAGCGGTCTATACCAACTTCTAGAATATCATTTTGAATCAAGGTGTTGGTGTAAACATTTGGAGCAATCTGCTACTCTCATGAAATAATATCAAACTTACCTTGCACACTTTTTAAGTATTTAAATTATGTCTGCAAGCCTCTCTGAGCTGAACAAAAAAATATGATAAATATATGATTTGTCTTTTCAATTTTAAACAGGACATGTAGTCATTTTCTTTTTTCTTTTTTCTGTTTCTTTTTTTTTTTTTTTTTGCAGTTTTTGGCCGGAGCTGTGTTTGAACCTACCACCTCCGGCATATGGGGCCAGCGCCCTACTCCTTTGAGCCACAGGCATCACCCCATGTAGTCATTTTCATAGTTGTTTTCACATAATTATTTGTTATATACTGAAAAGGTAGTAGTAGTCATATTTAACTGAACATTTTAGTCTTAACTTAGTTCCTAAATTAATATAATTCCATCAAGAAGAATAAATTCAAAATGTTGATTTCTCATCAATATTTATAACAAGGAGATAGTCCAACAACATACATGTAAAATCACTAAAAATTTCATATGATTATTAATTTCTTATTTTGGATCAACTATCCATGAATAGTTCTTTTTAATATTGAATGAAGTAAAATATTTTAAAAGAATATTAAAGGAATTTGTAAAATGAATTCAGTCAATTAGTGAGGGATTTAATTTTGGTGAAGCCCCCTTCAAAAGTTAGTACTGTGAAGTTTCTGTTATGGTAAGGAGATGGAATAATTGGCAAGCCTCATGCTTTACTGAATTGATAAAGCAGAATGAAAATTCATCTTGGATCTTTTGTTCTAAATTTTAAAGTGTTAGTATAGGTATAGTATTATCTCTATTGAAATTGAATGGGAAATATGAATATGTATTCATAATAATGGAAAAGACAATCAATGTAATGACAGAAAAAGTTTAGTTTCCTAATATATTTCATTTTATATATAATATGTACTATCAGCACATAGTTTTCATTTTACTGATTTTTTCCTCAGTTCCTAGCAGATCAAGGAGAGGAGTGTTAGTTTTTAAATAGATATGTTTAAAAACTCAGGTAGAATTTGACTCTTAGTTCAACAAAGATGTATTCTTTGCAAATCAATTTTCTTCATATACGGATCTTGTATAGCTCAGTTATGTTTATAAATCTGAAATTGATAAAAGTTATTCATAGCATAATTCATATACATGTAATGCATTATCAGTTATTACATTAGAAATACTAGCAATGAAGAGATTTTAGGGTTTGGGTGTATTTATATGATTTATTAAATAAAGGGTTTGAAAATCATATAATTTTGTAGGCCAGGCAACAATTCTCTATCAAAGTTAAAAACCTAAAACAACAGAGGAAAGAAAAACTTTACTAGGAGGAAAAAAGTTTAAAAGAGATACATGCTTCTCTCCTTCTCCCCCAAATATATCCTTAAATAAAAAATCTTTACCATACTGAGGCTAGAGAAATGTCATTGCTTTGCTAGTTTGAAACACTTTTAATATTATTATTAAAGGTACATATGTTCATTTTAGAAAAATGAATAAAATAAAGGCCGAATGAAGATGATCACATAAATTAAAAATTAATCAAAATCTCAGTTATACCATCATTAAAATGTTTGAATCTTCTCATTCTATTTTCTTTAGCTAACCCTATTTTAAAAATATCTAGCTGTATAATAACACTAAATACACTTTTCTTGAATCTACTTTGTTAGCCTAAGATTATAGCACAGATATTTTTCAGTACCATTAACTATTTTTGTATATATTTTAATATATGTATGATATTATATTGTGTAAATCGTCCATAAATATTTTGAACATTTCCCTAGGCTATATCCCCTCTTATATTTTTGTCTTTGTTTAAACAGTGCTACTTTGAATATACCTATGGCTAAACTATTGCCCATATGCCTGGCTTTTAAAGAAATGACAGAAAGGTAATTTAGAGTATGGATAGTGAAAACAATGAAGGGAATTGAAAGGAAGGTGGAAAACTACCAAACAGAAATCCTAAAATTGACCCAAGGAATGAATAAAAGACATGATAAAATTAGAAAGGACATATCAGAGCTTAAGGTATTGAAGGAGTCATTCAGGGAACTTAAAGATACAGTAGAAAGCATCAAGAGAAGATTATACCACAGATAAGAATCTCAGAACTAGAGGATAAGGCTCTTGAGTTAACTCAAGCATTGAAAGAAGCAGAAAAGAAGAAGACAGTAAAAGCAGAACAATCCCTTATAGGATTAAGGGATTTCATGAAGCATACAAACATACAAAGTATAGGTATCCCTGAAGGAGAACAAGAGTGACCCAAAGGAATGGGAGCCTTACTGGAGGATATCAGCCCAAGCATCACCAAAAATTCTGACACATTCATTTGAGATAAATATTGAACCCAGTTCATCTCAATACAAACAGAGCGGCTACTAGACACTTTGTAATGAACCTGGCCAAGTTCAAAATAAAAGAAAAAAATTTGCAAGCAGCCAAGAGTAAACAGTAATTGACCTACAGGGGCAGATCCACCAGGATGACAGCAAACTTCTCAGCTGCCACTTTACAAACCAGAAGAGATTTGGGACCACAAGTCCCAAAGCTGCATATGTTAGCGAGGGTGTGGAGAAAAAGGAACATTTTTACACTGTTGGTGGGATTGCAAATCAATATGGCCTCTTTATAAAAAAGTATGGAGAATCTTCAATGAACTAAAAGTCAACCTTCCATTTGATCCTACCATTCCATGACTAGGTATCTACCCAGAAGAATAAAAATCATTTTACTATAAGGACTTTTGCACTAAAATATTTAGCAGAACTCAATTTTTTGGGGGGGGGGACTTCTACCAGAGCTCAGTTTACAATTGTCAAGGTATGAAATCAACCCAAGTGCCCATCAACCCATGCATGGATTAATAAACTGAGGTATATGTATTCCACAGAAGCCATACAAAGATGGAGACTTTACATCTTTTGTATTAGCCCGCATGGAATTGGAGAACACTCTTCTTAGTAAAGTATTACAATAATGGAAAAGCAAGCATCCAATGTACTCAGTACTAATATGTAAATTATAGATGAACAAATACATGATCACACAAGAGAAAAGCACAATTAAATTCAAGTGGTGGAGAGTGGGGAGGAAGGAGGGGGGAGAAGTGAGGAGGGAAGCGGATTGATGTGCTGTCACTTAACAGGCACAATATTAGGGTACACGGCATATCTCCTAGGGGAGGAGCACAACTACAACTTACACTTTACCCAACAAACACAAACAATGTAGCCTAATTGTCTGTACCCTCATATTACTCTGAAAGATTTATTTTGTCATGGCTTTATTTTGATATTCTGATTTTTTAATATACAAATATGGACATTTCATTCTTTTGTGGTTTCTCTGTTTTCAACCACCTTTTAAGTTATTCATAGAAATTAACCCATGTAATCTAGTGAAATAAACCTAGCATGATTAAAGGATTGGTAAATGTGATTCCAAATTGTTTTTGAATTTATTATAGTATAACTAATGTTGACTTTATCTACTTGAAAATAATTACATGGAAACATAAAAATTGGTTGGCAAATTATCCTAAATGGTTAACGTCTATCCTCAGATAGAACTAATTGATTATCTTTTGTGTACAATATAAAATATCCCATTATAGCACTTAATTTGTATTTGTCTCACTCTATTTGGGACCTTGAGCTTTTGGTCTTTGATTTCTAGTACCTAAAACAATCATTTACTAAATATTTATTTTGCAAATGTATTCTGCTTGCCCCAGACTCAGAATGGTAGTTCTCCAAGCATGTTCCCTCAACTGGCAGCATCAGCAGCATCAGGGAAGTTGCTAGAAATGCAATTTCCACCCTCAATTCAGATCTGCTGGACCAGACATAAGGGGACTGATCTGGTGGGCCTTCCAGGAATTCTAATGCATACTAATGTCTTCAAACCATGGAGATAGAGGAGGCTGGCTGGATAAGCTATAGTTCCTAATCGTGATCACTAGGAATCAATTAGTAAATTTTAGTTGAAAGCACTGATTTTCTTCTCCAGCTATTTGGAATTAAATGTTCTAATACTCTGATAGCAAAATGCAATGTGTGATAATCATATTTCATAAAAACCAAAACCAAATAACCTTGGTATTTTTATGCCAAACACCAGACATAGGTTTTACATGGAACCTATTGGTGAGAGTTTCACACTGAATTGAGAATACTGTTGGAAGCCAAAAGCTTAGTGAAATATTTTTAAGCTGCATATTAGAGACTCTACAAAGCATTAAACAACTGATAGCAGTAGGTTCTACTTGGCATCAGCAATAATAATGTTTATTTAATATTTCTTAATGATAATTTTGAATAAAATTGTTAGTAAGCAAATATTGGCTAAACATGCAAAGTATTTGAAAATACCTAAAAGAATATACTAGCTTATATTAGAAAGGGAAGTTAATGGAAAACAAAATCTAAAATGGACTTATACTACCACATTCTTAGTTCCATTTCAGCTAATTATATAGCATTTGGAATCACAATTGGGTTTATATGTAGCGTAACTTTTATTTATTTGAATAATTAAAACCAAAAACGTTTTATTTCACAGTCAGTCACTGATCATCTGGCTCGATTCTTCATTTTATAAAGATAAGGTCAATAATACTTTCTGATAAGTCCGCAGAATTTAGCACTTGTGAACGTTACATCCTTGTTGAAGAACTTTCTTTTACTTTCACCTCTTTCTCCTCCTACATCGGTATCTGTCCTTCTATAATTAGTGCCTCTTGTTTCTCGTCTTTCCTCTACTTCTTGACTAGGTCTAATAACCTTTTATTCTGCAAACTTTTCTCCTTACATTTGTCAGTGAAAAATATGTTGATGCTTTCACCCTTTTAATGCCTCATTTATAAATCCAAATATGTCTGTCTACTTTCCTTTTCTTTTTATTTTTTTTTTCAGTATTGGCCAGGGCCACACTTGAACCTGCCACCCCTAGTATATGAGGCTGGCGCCCTACTCCTTAAGCCATAGGCACCGCCCATATCTATTTTCCTTTTCTTTAAGCTCAAAGTTTTATAGGGCATCGTATTTTAATGTGACTCTTCAATTCAAATAATCCAGGATTTGAGAAGATAAATTCATAGTTCATTTCCCAAGATATTTGCCGTCAGACCTCCTTATTCCTATCAAAGCCAGCATTACTCAGCCATTTTCCAAACATTGCTTTTATAATTTCCCCTTTTCTTCATCTTCTCTAGGTAAATAACACTAAAATCATTTCCGCTATTTCCTTCAATGACTATTTAGATTTTTCTCCTCTCCTTCATGTCCATGTCCATAATAATTTTAGTCACGTGGTTTCTTACTTAACACTATTACAAACATAAATGTCTTCCATCTCAAATCTCTCTGTTTAAAGACCCACTCATTTTATGGGTCTCAGCTACATGATTTATTTTCCTAAAGTTGTTAATTTAATCATGTTAAATGAAAATTTTTACTAGAACTTCACCATGAACAGGATTTTTTTTTTTTGAGACAGCGTCTCAAGCTGTCCCCCTGGGTAGAGTGCTATGGCATCACAACTCACAGCAACCTCCAACTCCTGGGCTCAAGCGAGTCTTCTGCCTCAGCCTCCCAAGTAGCTGGGACCACAGGTGCCTGCCACAACGCCAGGCTCTTTTTTGGTTGCAGCCGTCATTGTTGTTTCGGCGGGACTGGGCTGGATTCAAACCTGCCACCTTAGGTGTATGTGGCTGGTGCCTTAGCCACTTGAGCCACAGGCACCAAGCCACCATGAACAGGATTAATCCAAAGGTCTAATCCTGGAATTCAAGATGCTCTAGATAATATTATTTTTTATTTGTACATTGATGCACAATTTATAGAAAGCTTTCATGTATTGTAATCATTTATCTTTGTATCAATTTTGACGTGCATGTGAAAAAACCAGAAAACTCTGTTTCAGAGACTCTACATCAGTGATGAAATTTTGATTGAGACCACCAGGTCCTCTTTTTCAAAAATATCTCTGTTTTGAATCTTCTCTGTGCATTGCTCCTTGTGTCCTCTAACTAAGAGCCAAGTGCTACACTGAGCATGTGGAATGTATTTATTTAATCATTGTCATTAATCATGTGAGGGCCTGATTTCTATGACTTTCCAAGAGACCTGTGAGTATAATTCTTGTCAAAAATGCTTAAAAATTATTAAAGTCAAATTTAATATCTTGATGCCAATAGGTCAAAAATAAAATTCACTTGCTCTTTAGAGAAATGAAAACTGGACTAGGGTAAGTAATACAGGTACTCGTTCCTCTTTAAAGGTTTGGTACAATTCTGATATGAAGCCATCTGGTTCTGGATTCTTCTTTTTGGGAGATTTCGTACAGTTGATTCTATTTTAGTACTTGACATAGGTCTGTTCAGCATTTCCAATTCTTTTTGATTAAGTCTAGGAAGTTGGCTTGCTTCCAAGTATTGGTCAATTTCTTTCAGATTTTCATATTTCTGAAAATAAAGTTTTTTGTGGTATTCATTAAGGAGTCTTTGAAATCCTGAGGTGTCTGTTGTTATTTTGCCTTTGTCATTTCTGATTGATGATATTAGGGACTTTAATTTTCTATTTTTGGTTAGGTTGGCCAAAGGTTTATCAATTTTGTGGAATTTTTCAAAAAAACAACTTTTTGATTCATTGATCTTTTGAATAATTCTTTTGTTTTTTATTTCATTTAATTCTGCTCTAATTTTAGTTATGTCTTTTCTTCTGCTGGGTTTGGGGTTGGAATGTTCTTCCTTTTCCAGTTGCTTAAGATGTCCCATTAAGTTCTCTTGAGGAAGGCTTGCAATGCTATAAATTTCCCTCTTAGGACTGCTTTTACAGTATCCCACAGGTTCTGATAATTCATTTCTTCATTATTGTTTTGTTTCAAAAATTTGTCAATTTCCTTCTTAATCTCATGTATGACCCAGCTATCATTCAGCATGAGGTTATTCAGTTTCCATGACTTTGTATGCATATGCAGATACCTGTTATTGGTGAGTTGTGTGATGATCCGAGAAAATACAAGGAATAATTTCTATTCTTTTAAATTTGCCAAGGTTAGACTTGTGACCTAAGATGTGATCAATTTTGGAGGATGTTCCATGGGCTGATGAGAACAATGTGTATTCAGTTTTGTTAGGATTAAATGTTCTGTAGATGTCTGTTAAATTCAATTGTTGTATTTAACAAATGATGCTGGGAGAGTTGGTTGGCAACTTGTAGAAGACTGAAACTGAACCCACACCTCTCACCATTAACAGAAATTGGCTGTCACTGGATAAAAGATTTAAACTTAAGACATGAAACTATAAAGATTCTTGGAGAGAGTGCAGGAGGATTTCTTCTCACTTGAAGAAATTGGCCTGGGTGAATACTTTATGAGGAGGACACCCCAGGCAATTGAAGCAACACCAAAAATACATTACTGGGATCTGATCAAACTAAAAAGCTTCTGCACAGCCAAGAACACAGTAAGTAAAGCAAGTAGACATGCCTCAAAATGGGAGAGGATATATGCAGGTTATGCTTCTGACAAAGGTTTGATAACTAGAATCCACAGAGAACTCGAACTTATTAATAAGAAAAGAACAAGTAATCCCATTTTATTGTGGTTAAGGGACTTGAACAGAAGCTTCTCCAAAGACGACAGGCACATGGCCTACAGACACATGAAAAAATACTCATCATCTTTAATCATCAGAGAAATGCAAATCAAAACCACTTTGAGATATCATCTAACTCCAGTAAGAGTGGCTCACATAACAAAACCCCAAAACTATAGATGCTGGCATGGATGTGGAGAAAAGGGAACACTTCTGCACTTCTAGTGGGAGTGCAAGCTAATATGTCCCTTTTGGAAAGAAGTATGGAGACTACTCAGGGATCTAAAAGTAGACCTGCCATTTGATCCTGCAATTCCTCTACTAGGTATATATCCAAAAGACCAAAACTTACTTTATAACAAAGATATCTACACCAGATTGTTTATTGGTGCCTAATTCATAATAGCCAAGTCATGGAAGAAGCCCACGTGCCCATCAGCTGATGAATGGATTAATAAATTGTGGTATATGTATACCATGGAATATTATGCAGTCTTAAAAAATGGATACTTTACCTCTTTTATGTTCACATGGATGGAGCTGGAACATATCCTACTTAATAAAGTATCTCAGGAATGGAAGAAAAAATATCCAATGTACTCAGTACTATTATGAAACCAATTAACAATCACTCACACTTTCGTATGAAGAATAGAACATAACTATGGCCCAGGATGAAGGAGGAGGGGTTGGGAGAGGAGGTGAGAGGTCCAATCAAGGGAGGGTGAATGGTGGGATCACACCTATGGTGCATAATGCAAGGGTACATGTCGGATCTATTAGTATAGAGTATAAATGTCTTAACACAATAATTAAGTAAACAAGATGAAGTATATATTAACCAGTGTGATGTAAGCCTTTCTAATTCTGTATGAAATCAGTACATTGTACCCCATAAATGCATTAATGTATACATAATCTATGTGTGTTTATGATTT
>CAUYTI010058428.1:0-48735 GCA_963575145.1 Galago senegalensis | reverse complement strand
AATCCAAATGAGGAAGTAATTGGCACTGCTACTTATTGAGAAGTTTTCAATCTCTACCTAAAAAATATATTTACTTCTTCAGAGCTTACTCTATGATCAGAAAAGAACAAAATGTATCTCTTTTCCATGCATTTTTTAAGTTTCTCTCTCTCTCTCTCTCTCTCCCCTTTCGTTTTTTGAGACAGAGTCTTACTCTGTTGCCCAGGCTAGAGTGCCATGATGTCAGCCTAGCTCACTGCAACTTCAAATTCCAAGTGATCCTCTGGCCTCGGCCTCCCAAATAGCTGGGACTATAGGTGCCTGCCACAACGCCCAGCTAATGTTTTCTATATTCGGTAGAGATGGGGTCTTGCTCTCACTCAGGCTTGTCTCGAACTTCTGAGCTCAAACATTCCTCCTGCCTTGCGCCTCCCAGATTGCTGAGATTACAGGCGTGAGCCACTACACTAGCCCAAGACATCTATCAGGCCACACATTCCATAAAGAATGACTTTATGCAAAAACAGTATCAACCCAAACACAAAAAGAATAATGATGTCATCTATGCAGGAATTGCATAATCCATAATTAGTATTTTCTTTTGGTGTGTTCAAGATCTTGGGTAGATCCGTCTTTTAATTATTGGTATATTTGACATAGCAATCAATACAGACCAGCATTTATTTTCATAACATTGGATTATATAACAAGTTTAGAAATGAAGGAAACTTCCTCAGTAGGAGACAGTTAGGGATGCTTTCAAATTCCTGAGATTAAAAATACATTTCCTAAATATTCTAACTCCCAGTTCTCAACCTTAATCTAAAAGCTATTGTTTCTCCCAGTCAGCAGCCAATACTAGATCATTGATACTTCTGGTGTGTAATTTGTGTACTCCAGTGTCACTAGAGAATTGATAAAAACAACAAGTTTTATAAGGACAAGCTTAGTTTATATAAATGTCACATTTCATTGTTTTGCTCTTCTGAGAGCCTCCATACAGTATAGATGAGAAATATCAATTTTGTTCAATTTCTCTTTTTACTATTGAATCAAACCCCTGACAAGGCAGTGTTTTAGTGTGATTCAGGATGCCTGATCATGAAGCCACCCATCCAAAATGCTGTTTAGTGTGAAACAGAAGGTGGTCTTAAGCAGCTTTATCTGTAATTAAAGAAGCTATTTAAACTTGAAATTTAATCTGCTTTTGAATTTTTACAACTTGCTGGAATATTACTGATTTTTCCATTCCTAGTTTCTGACACAAAAAGTATATCACAAAACACCTAAGCTACATTTTCTTTAGATGAAGCCAATTAAACCAGAACATAAATTGCACTGTAATTACTTCAGCCATTCCCATCTCTAAAGATCTTCCCTCTAGTAAGTTTCTTTCATATGTGAAAATGGAACAAAACTGTTGTTATGGAAACTGAGGATTCAGAGTCAGGGACTTGGCATAATATGCCAGATATCGGTTAAATCTATTTGAATGGCTATATCTTTAATCTTTAATTTCAGCATATTCATTTCTCTGTCTTCTTCCTTGGAGGGAATGATAAGACAGGCTAAAAAATACTGGCAATAATTGTGTAGATCACCTACCCTAATAAATACTGATTAGTAATGAATGTTTTCAATACAGTTACATAAGGGAATTATTTGGGAGGAGAAAACCAGAGCCCTGTCATTTATGTTGGTTGCTTATTTTTTCTTGTAGCTCCTACGGAAGCGGCATATTGGAAATGACATCGTAACAATTGTTTTCCAAGAGCCTGGAGCACAGCCGTTCAGCCCAAAAAACATCCGATCTCACTTTCAGCACGTTTTCGTCATTGTCAGGGCGCATAACCCCTGCTCTGACGGTGTCTGTTACAGGTGTGTATTGGTGCCACCGTGGTGGCCGGGTGGACCTTGGCACAGAGGCCCCATCTGGCTCTGCTCTCTGAAGTGGCAGCGGCCCCTTCCTATTTATTTTTATCTTTAAACTGTGCATGCCGATGGCTGAGTTCACATGCTGATGTAATCGGTGGCATTGACATCCTCAGACATGTTGTTTAGACACCTGCCGTTTCCATTTGCACCTCCTTCTTAGGTGAAGTCCTTCATCCCTGCCATCTGGTCACCAGCTAATTACTCATATTGCTAATTATATTTTTCTCTTGGCATGGCAAAAGCAGAGAAGAATGATCAGAATAAATAGGGAAGAGAAGTTCCTTTTTTAGGAAAGTATTATTTTTAAAAAGGCCCAAACCCTTGCCTCACACTTAACGTGATGGACACTAACACTTATTTCTCTGGAAGCACTTTTTGAGACTGTTTCCATGTTGCCTATTGGCTTATTCTCATGAGTATAAGCCTGCAGGACTCTATCTGTGGAGGCCTTTATAAGAAGACCAGGGTGGTTGGGTGTTGCAGGGGAAGGTAACCTGTGATGCTGGCATGATGTGTGTGTAGCGCCAGGATGTAAAAGGATAATGTTCCAGTATTTGTAAGATGTTTCTTTTATTTTTTTTTTAATTTCAAAAAATTAAGGGAGTATAAATGTTTTTGTTACCTGCATTGCTTTTATAATGCCTGAGTCCCAGAAGTGAGAGTGCCCATCATCCAAATGGGGTTCACTATACCTGATAGGTAGGTTTTTGCCCCTTTCCTCCTACCCCTGAAGGCTGTTGTGGCTTGTTTGTTTTTTGAGACAGAGTCTTACTCTGTCACCATGGCTCACAGTGACCTCACTCTTGGGCTCAAGCAATCCTCTTGCCTCAGCTGCCTGAGTAGCTGGGACAACGGGCACCTGCCACGAAGCCCAGCTAATTTTTTCTGTTTTTAGTAGAGATGTTGGGTCTTACTCTTGCTGAGGCTGATCGTGAACTCTTGAGCTCAAGTCATCCATCTGCCTCCTTCTCATAGTGCTACCATTACAGATATGAGCCACCATGCCTGGCCTAAAGACATTTCCAATATGCACCAATCATTTCAAAATACAGAAGTTGAACATGTCTATACTGCCTAAAATAGGGGTGGTTAGGCTTTGTTAAGTTTGAATATTTGTTTTTAAGAAGTGGCCAAAACTGACTTGACCATTGCTTTGTGAGATCTATAACTGTCTAATTCTAGGAATGCTGCAGGTTATTTCTTGGAGGAGAGCAAGCGGAGTTTAGGGGAGAAAACAAGTAAAGGTTACTTGGAGCACCTGCTGACTGCCACCATCTTGCACATATCACAGTAATGGCACTGCTTGAGCTCGTGCTGTAATCCCAGCATTAGTCTAGGCAACTTACCTCAGCCCAGGGGGCTTCAATGCTGATTTTGTGAGGACTTTTGCAAACCTGTGAGGTAGATCTTGTTTTCGTCCCCAATTTCAGATGACGCAATTTGAGCACCCAGTGGCCGGTGACTTGTCTGCTGTGAGCTGGCAGTGCTGGGTCGTCCGACTGGTGTCCAGTAAGGCCGATCCCAGAACCTGCACTCCTGACACTGCTGTTGTGCTGGCTGTCACCCATGCCAGGGATTCCAGGTCTCTTGTTTCTTAGGCTCCGGGGGAAGGAACAGCAATGGGAGAGACCCAGATCTGGATTCTCTTATCAAGGATATAGTCACTGAAAGTTCCTTTGTCTAGTTGTAGAACGAAAGAGTAAGCACAGAACGTTCAACTGTAATTGGAATGGATAACTGTTTTCACTTACAAAGTACGCTGAGCACTTAAAACACACCTTGTACTTGACTCATGCAAAGAACTTCATATTACTCTGTAGATAGAAAGCTAAACCCTTTTTGAATGGACACTAGGAAGTTTGGGGAATGGAAAGCTATGCAATTTCTTTCAAAGAGATTTTCTTTTTTTCAAGACTTAATCTAAACCAGTACTGTCCAAGAGAAATGTAATGTAACCCACATGTTAATTTTTTATTTTCTAATAGCCAGATTTTTTAAAAAGGTAATAAGATGTAGGTGAAAGTAATTTTGGCCCTATTTTTGACCTGATATTATATATTTACATAATATATCAACATGAATTAACATGTATTTTTTAATGTTGAAAAACCATTGTGACATTTTACATTTTTCATACTTAGTCCTTAGAATCTGGAGTGTGTTTTGGATTTACAGTGCCTTTTTTTTTTTTTCTTCTCATTATTTTGCCCTGGGTAGAGTACCTGGGCATCAGCCTAGCTCACAGCAACTTCAAACTCTTGGGTTCAAGCAATCCTCTTACCTCAGCCTCCGGAATAGGTGGGACTATAGGCATTTACCACCATACCCGGCTAGTTTTTTCTCTTTATTAGAGACAGGGTTTCAGTCTTGCTCAGGCTGGTCTCAAACTCCTGAGCTCAATCAATCCTCCTGCCTTGACCTCCCAGAATGCTGGGATTATAGGCATGAGCTACCGCAGTCAGCCAGCTCACAGCACATTTCAATTAGGATGCTAAATTTTCATTGGTAATTCTTAATCTGTATTTAAATTTCATAAACTTTATCATTGAAAAGGTAGATAGATATATATACAGACACACATATATATATACCCAAATTGTTCCAAATACAGTTTTTAAAAGCTTGCAAACTGAATTATCAGTGTTTTAAATTTAAATTAATGAAAATTCAATTAATATTCCTTGGTTGTACTAACCACGTGCTCCGTAGCCACACACAGCTAGTGCCCACTGTCGTGTGTGAGCCAGCTGTTAGGAAAGGGTGTGGCCTTCTTCCATGTTTTGTTGTTTTATTTTATTCCTCCCTCCCTGAAACTATTGATTTTTGCTGTCTCTTTCTATTATTTTTAGTCTGTTGCCTGGAAATCCCATCTCTTTAACCCAGCATGTGACACTGGGAGGAGGACACTGAGATTCCCTGCCCCTGACACGTGGGCAGGTCTGGAATTTCCTAGTTGGCCAAGCTTATTTGAAGGACCAACACACAGTTTTTAAACTGTAAATTTGGCCTGTAATAAATCCAAGAGAACCTGTCAGCTTGTAACATTACTCAAAGAGATCACAAGAAATTACCAAGTAGTTGACCTCCTGTTGTAAGCTCTAGGTAATTATTCTCCCATCTTTGCAAACAAGGTAGGCCCCTTTCCTGAAGTATGCTGTGATGTCAAGAAGTTTTCCAGGACACAGAATCTATAGGGTACCTCTCTCATAGCCTTTCATGTTGAAGGGGGAGATGAGAGTGGTTCCTTTCCTTATGAAAATAAATGTATTATAAAGTAGAATAGAACATTTGTATTAATTTTAAGATAAAACATGGATTTTTGAGTTTTTCTCCTACAAGGGATGTGAATTTAAAGGCATCTTTCTTGTTATGTTTTTACTAAAGTCTAAAAAAATAAAATAAAATAAAGGCATCTTTCATTAGGAGTACTTTGGTGGGGAAGTTTAGAGATGCATTGATTTATTCTCATTTTATCTAAAGGTAACTTTCCTAAGGGATGTAGCTACAGTTGTTTAAATGCTTTTTATCATTTAAAATCTCTTGGTGCCATCTCTCTTCACCATGACCATTCATATATTTATTTACTTACACACCTACTTGGTACCTGAAATGTGGAAAGTAGAAAAGTTTCCTTAGGTGTATCTTGCTGTAGCAGTATAGAGAATGTGGAGTGGTTATAGGCTGAAGTTATAATAGTCAAGAAGATGGGATTTGGTGTGTATTTTAAAGCACAAATGGCTGGAATTCAGTGGGATGGAGAAATCATTCTAGCAGTGCTCAGTGGTAGTCTGGACAGAGACCAGAGAAGGGAGGAAGCACTGTGACAAGGCTACTGACGTAGGAAAGATAACTACTCATTGGGCCTTTGTAATGCCAGACCATCGAAGTAACACCATATAAATAGAATTTTAGAAAAAATTTATCTGATATCTCCCGGCAAGCTAATTTGTATACATATTGATAAACTTGGAGGTTGTTGCTGTCCATTTAAATTTTTCACAATTTCTTTATCCAGCCCTTATAATATACAGTAGAACCTCTGAGTCCACCACCCATAGACCTGTAACAAACTGGTCAACATACAGAGGTGGTCAATATAAGGAACGAGGTCTGTGGCACTGATATGTACTTGGGTGCATGTCCAATCTGAAAATCAGATCAACTTAAGGAGGTGTTCAGTATAGGGAGGTGGTCAACTCTGGAGGTTCTACTGTATATGCAAGGCGCACTGTTGTAGGCCTTAGGTTGTAACAGGAAAAGAAAAAGACAAAAATCCCATAATGGATCCAGAGATGAGGTCCTAAAATAATGTGGTATTATATATCTCCCTGGAGACTAGAAAGTGCATATGGGAAAAAGAGAGGCCAGTTAACCTTCACTAGTCATGATATAACCAAGAATGCAGAAACCAGTTACTAAGTCTGCACGCTAAAGCTTATCCTATGACTCCAGGATAAGAGAGCTCTCCAGTCTATTATTTTATTTGTATCATTGCAAGGAGCTTAATTGTCTAGTCCTGGTTGATGGAGCAAATTAGAAGCAATGAAATCTAAAAAAAGAAGCAGCGGTTAATGGCACATATATGCTAAAGACATTGGCATGTAATTACTGAGAGGAGATGAAAAAAACTATGTCAGAGATACAAAGTGAATAAGTATAGCAGTCTGGAATCATTTGGTAGTGGTCTCCCTTTATTTGCAGGGATATATGTATTCTAAGACCCTCCCAGTGAATGCCCCAAACTGAGACAAGTAGTCCCAGCTAGTTGGGAGGCTGAGGGGGTCACTTGAGCCCAGAAGGTGGAGGTTGCTGTGAGCTAAGCTGACGCCATGACACTAACTTGGTCAGCAGAGCAAGACTCTGTCTCAACAAATCCTATATATGTTGTGTTTTTTCTGTACATACAAACCTATGATGGTTTAATTTGTAAATTGGGATAAGATAGTCACAATAATAGAATAGAACGATTATAACATATTTTGTAAATGTGGTCTCTCTTTGTCTGACAATATCTTACTGTGCTATACCACAGGTGATTGAACCCATAGAACGTGACATTGTGGATCAGGGTAACTAGTATATACGGCATCACTCGGCATCACTTGCCCCTAAGGACTTCACTTTGTAAAACACTCTATACAATGTTATCTTTTTTTTTTTTTTTTGATACAGAGCCTCAAGCTATCCCCCTGGGTAGAGTGCAATGGCATCACAGCTCACAACAACCACCAACTCCAGGGCTCAAGCAAGTCTCCTGCCTCAGCCTCCCAAGTAGCTGGGACTACAGGAGCCCGCCCCAACGCCCGGCCATTTTTTGGTTGCAGCCATCATTGTTTGGCGGGCCCAGGCTGGGGATTCAAACCCACCACCTTAGGTGTATGTGGCTAGTGCCTTAGCCACTTGAGCCACAGACGCCGAGCCAGTGTTATTATTTTTTAATAACTAGTGAATTAGCGGATTTGGGCATTGATCATCAAAGGCTGCAAATATTACACATAAAGAAATGAATATGTGCCTCATGATGGAATTAGTCTTAAACACAGAAAATGACATATTCAGATTCTTGTCTTGGTGAAGACTAATTAGTCCCCTCCTCTCCAAAAAACTTAAGTGTGAATCTGATTGTGTCTCCTGATAAGCCAATTTATAGGAACTCTGAAAGATAGAAGAACATGTTTGTAATCCGCAAAATTCAAACTTTGGAAAACTCTATACAACAAATAGCCCAATTTCTTCAACAAATAAATTAGAAGACATAAAAGAATGAAAGGGCGGAGGGGACTCTCTGGGATAAGCAAAAGTGACTTAATTAATTGCAACTTTTGGACCTTATTCGGATCCTAATTTAGACAAAAAGACTATTAAAAAAATCCAAGGGCATCTTAAGCAATTGGAAATTGGAACATCGACATATTCTGTGATAAAAATAAAGAAGTACTATTAATTTTAAAACTAAGATAGTAATAAGTAGTTAGAATAATGACCCTGAGTCTTTAAAAGAAAAAAAAAAAGTTAAATTGTGGTCGGTAGCTATATTTAGGAAGGTGGGAATATATGTCAGTTCTCTCAGGTTTCCGCACCCAATAATTAAAATGTAATAAATGTAGCCAGGCGCGGTGGCTCATGCCTGTAATCTTAGCACTCTGGGAGGCTGAGGCAGGTCGATTGCTTGAGCCCACGTTTTGAGACCAGCCTGAGCAAAAGCAAGACCTTGTCTCTACTAAAAATAGAAAAACTGAGGCAAGAGGATCTCTTGATACCAACAGATGGAGGCTGCTATGACCTATGACACCACAGTAGTCTACCCAGGGTGACAGCTTGAGATTCTCTCTCAAAAAAAGTAACAAATGTAAAAGACAGTATGAGGTAGTGCAAAAAGCACTTGGAATTAGACCAGATGATTAAACTTCTTAGATCTTAAATTTCCCTTTCTGTGCAGGGGACGGTTGCCTGACATCTGCTTACAATCCCCTCAGTGAAGTATCTCGTAGGCAGGGAGGAAGTGTGGTCTGTCCACGTTGAATGTCCTTGTTTATCTTCTTCCCTTAAAAAAAGAATTCGCAAGCTTCAGTGAAGGAGAAGAAAAATCACAGTGGGTAAAGTGGTAGAAAGTTCTCTTCCAAGCCATTATCAGCATTGGATATTGTCAGTATTCCTATTGTCAATGCAACTGACCTCACTAAGACAAGAATCTGAATATGTCATTTTCTGTGTTTAAAACCACTTAGGGAAAAGTTCAGACTCCCAACCTTGCCTACTGCATGGGGTCCTTCAGGTCTGCCCCCCCCCCCAGCTACTATTGGCACTTGGACCGATTCTCAGCCCTCCCTGCCTCCCTCTTGTGGAGCTGCTTACCACTCCTGAGGGCTCGTGTGTGCCCTGCCCTCCTCTGCTGCTCCTCACACACTCCCCTCCCTCCCCTTCCTCTGATGAGTCTCCACTTTGCTTTTCTGTGGAAGGCTGCTGTCGCCTACCAGGACTAGATAAAGTGCCTTCCCTATGTGTTGCCAGTCAGACCCTGTGTTTCACCCCTGGGTACAGCCCCCACCAGATGTGTGTCTGATTTTCTGCAGCTGAGCCCTGGACTACCCTTGATCTTCAACATGAGCACAGAATCTACACTGAGTGTAGTAGGTGCGCAGAGAGTGTCTGACGAGTGGATACTATTAGAAATTGAATGACAAGCATGTTTGTTCCACTGATCTTTCCAGTCCTTTGGCCAGGTCTGTTTTCTTGAAAAGCTTCTCAAGCCAACATTCTGATCCAGGCTCCATGAAGGGGAAATTCCCTCTGCCATTTTGTTTTCTCTGTCACCTTCCTTTTAACTTTGTGACTGAGCATTGTTGTTTATTACTATTTCCGTTGTGTTTCCAAAGTTTAAGTGTCTTAATTCTGAAATTCCTTTTTTCCATTGAGATTTGTATTCATACGTCCCTGGAGCATTCCCATATATCAACTTAAAATCCGCTTTGAATACCAACACTTGTTATTTTGTCCAAGGTCTTTGATGCCAACAAATGGTACACATCCCAAATCAACTAGAAACAGCCGCCTCGTGGTGGTGTCTGCAGCCATGTGACTCAGGTGGATGGTCCCTTTCAGCAAGCACTCAGCAGTGGAACGTTTCAGAACGTTTCCTTAGAGGGAATAAGTGTGGCCTTATCTGTGAACACTCTGTCTGCTGCTGTCCAGAAGCTGAAATTCCAGGCCTGGCCCTCTTTAACAACTCTGGGCAAATCATTTTATATTTCCCTGTATCTGTATCCTGGAGAAGTGAGGAATTTGCACCCTCTTTTCAAATGGAGGTTAGGGATATGTCAAACCACAGCATAAGCAATAGGGCACCTTCTTGCCCTTCTGTGTGCTTCAAGGTTTTGGAAAGAGAACATGTTTTTATATTAAAATGAACAAAAATATTTTTCAGCAAAGTGTAAACTCAAGGTGAGATTGAAGGTGAAACTCAAGATTTTACTGGAAGAGTTTGAGGGGCACCACTTTCTGCAAGCTCCCTCCCTATGCTAACTCTTTGCTATCATCTAGATAGCCATCCTGACCAGAGCAGTCTGCTCCCCAGCAATGCTGGGTTAATGAAACATAGCTAAGATTTTAAGGAATGTATTATGTCTAAAAAGATGGGGTGTTACAAAGTAGGCTAATACCAGTGTACCCAAGGGAGAGCCCTTTAGAATCTTCTTCTAAAAATAACAACTGTTCATAATTACTGTGTAGATAATATTAATATGCAGATATTAATATATCTGCAGAAGGTACCAAAAATAATGTATACACATTTCAAGAAAGGAAAAAACGGTATTAAGTTACTAAGTTTGTAACACTCAAGTCGCATTCAGCTTCTGCATTAATTAATCACAAGAGGTGCTCAAGTGTGACTTGTATCCATCTTTTATTATCAGTATATATTATTATCCTTTTTTTTAGATGGAACCTCAAGCTGTAGCCCTGGGTAGAGTGCCGTGGCATCACACCTCACAGCTCACAGCAACCTCCAACTTGTTGGTTTGAATGATTCTCCTACCTCAGCCTCCCAAGTAGCTGGGACTACAGGCCCCCACCACAATGCCCAGCTCTTTTTTGGTTGCAGTTGTCATGGTTGTTTGGTGGGCCTGGACTGGATTCGAACTCACCAGCTCTGGTGTATATGGCTGGCACCTTAGCTGCTTGAGCTACAGGCATTGAGCCTATTATCATTTTAATACAGTTTTTCTTTTCTGAAAATGTGGATACCTTATTTGGCACCATCTGTATATATAGAAAACTAAGATTTCAGGAAAGCTTGTTTTTTTAAGGAGGCAAAATATCTTATTTAGTTTAAGCCAAGCCTTATTATCAAGAGTTCAGATTGGTGGCATTTAAATTAATGAGCTTTTGCCCTTGGTGAAACCTTGAAAGTTAAATTCCTCCAAAACAAAATCCTTTCTTTGAAAAAAGCCTTCAAGGGTATCAACTTCCTCTTCTTCTTCTGTAAAGATTCTATTTCTGATGATGCGAAAGCTGATTTTAATGTCTGTATCATTTACCTCCCTACCACAGTGAATCATTGATAATTATATGCTAAGGATCCAGTTCTTTTCTTCACAGTTTATTCTAGATGCTTCTAATTATTGGTAGGTTTTCAGTATATGTTTGTCTGAAATTATATCAATTAATGATTAGATCTATACAAAGCCCCTGAGTTTAACAGGCATGTGGCAGGAGGGTACTCATAGCCATGTTACCCCCCCCCAGTCATTTTCTTCTCCTTATTTAAAATAAAACCACAGCTGTTTTCTGAGAAAAAAATAATGATTTGAGTGAAATTAGCAAGAAAATAAATTGCCAATTTTAATGTGAAAGATATTACATATTTTGGGGGTCCTTATAGGATTCCTCTTGGAAAATCTAGTAAATCTGGATTTCAGCATCTTTTGCATGATTTTAAAAGAAAAAAAAATAACATGATCAAATTAAAATTATACAGCTGTCAGCATTCAAGCCAGACAGTTCACAATAGACAAGAAAAATTGCCTTTCTAATACATAGTGGTATAATTAAGCCATAATGCTTATGGAAGTTTCTGTGAATTCTCTTTCTTCTCCAGTTAGAAAATGGGACGTGGCTTTGCCACCTTTCTTTGTCATGAAGTGAACTAGGTAGTCTTTTCTTTAAAAAAAAGTAAGCTTGCGAAAACCAGCAGGCCCCACACGACATCTTATAACCGTGTAGGTTTTCTCTTTCACCAGAAATGTAATGTGTATCCCAAGCTTGCTGTTTTTTATTTATTTATCCTATTTTCACAAGAAATAATTATGTTTTGAAAAGCAACACTGAATATCTTAAAGCAAAGCCTGCTTAAAATAAAAAATGAAACAGAGCTCTTCAGTTTTGTTTGAAGGAGGCACACTCTCTGATGAGTCTTTTCTGGGAGTTCAGAAGAACCAGATGTTTACATTGCTCCTCTCATGCTTAGAGCAGTTGCACGATTTACTCACTTGTAAATAATTTGGAAGGAGGGATGTTTGGTGTGTTAAAATCAGCATTTCCAGCCACGTCAAACTCTGTTGAAATCTTGGAACGTGACACAAAACACACAGCTCACCATTTCCATTTAACTTCTGTTGTAGCTTTAGGAGAACTTAAACATAAGTTCTTTTGAGATTAAAATAGTGTTATTATCCCAGACATGCATGTAGTCCTCTTCTCGTGCCTGTTCTATGCAGAAGAAATCACTGCACCAAGCTTTCTTATATCTTGCTTAAGAGAAGGGAGGAGAACCTATTCTCTCTCAAATAGGTTCTCAGAATCAAAAAACAAAAAGTAGAGCATTTCCACCAAAGACTAGCTCAGTTTTAAAATATGACCTTTTTTTTTTTTTTTTTTTTGCTATTACGTACAGGTCATATGCATTCTGTACTCAAATTCCAATTTTCACTTTAAACTGCTGCTGTAAGCATGTTGCATAATGCCCCACACTTGGGCCAACAAGTATTTAATTCTCATATTTAATATACTTTTATGTCCTGTGTCTTCTGATGTTTTTATTGTAAGCTATCTAACAGGCATCATATTTAGAATGAAGAACACATTTGAGCCCTCCCAGAATCTGCGCTTATTATGAAAGGTCACGTAATTGTAGTAACTTCCCTCGGAAACAATGTGTGGACAATGTAGACGTTGTCTACACATGGTAGATATGTCTCGTGTAGGCAAGGCTCAGTGGCTCACACCTGTAGTCCTAGCACTCTAGGAGGCCAAGGCAGGTGGATCACCTGAGCTCATGAGTTCAAGACCAGCTCTGAGTAAGAGCGAGACTCTGTCTCTAAAAAAAATAGCCAGGTAGCAGGCACCTATAGTTCCAGCTACTTAGGAGGCTGAGACAAGAGCATCACTTGAGCCAGGAGTTTAAGGTTGCTATGAGCTATGATGACACCACAACACTTAACCTCTGAGTGACTGAGTGAGACTCTGTCTAAGAAAAAAGAAAAAGGATTGTTCATTGCAGCTCAGTTCATAATAGCCAAGTCATGGAAGAAGCCCTAGTGCCCATTGACCCACTTAATCCAAATGGATTAATAAATTGTGGTATATGTATATGATGGAATATTATGCAGCCTTATAAAAAGATGGAGACTTTACCTCTTTTACATTTGCATGGATGGAGCTGGAACATATGCTACTTAGTAAAGTATCTCAAGAATGGAAGAAAAAATATCCAGTGTACTCAGTACTATTATGAAGCCAATTTATAATCACTCACACTTTCATATGAAGAATAGATCACACAACTATGGCCCAGGATGGAGGGGGGGACAGAAGGGAAGGGGGCAGGTCAGATTGAGGGAGGGTGAATGGTGGGATCACACCTATGGTGCATAATGCAAGGGTACATGTTGGATCTATTAAGTATAGAGTATAAACGTTTTAACACAATAGTGAAGTAAATGAGACGAGGTATACATTAACCAGTGTGATGCAAACACTCCTAATTCTATGTGGGATCAGCACATTGTACCCCATAAAGGAATTAAGGTATACATGAGCTGTGTGTTTGTGATTTAATTTTTTTTTAAAAGGGTAGTATGTAGAATACCTCAGTAAATCTATTTCCTCATGGAATTATGTTTAGTTTCCTATATGTTAAAGAAAAGAAAGTTAACACTGGTTTTTTTATGAGGGTTTTTGGCTTGGAGAAAAAATTTCTGTTCTATGAATGCTCCATGTGGTTGAATGAAAAAGTGTGCTCATGTGAAGTAGAACGTACGTGGTGTCTGGTGGGGAAGATGAGCAGCTGTTTAGCTCCTGAGGTGTCCTCGTCTGTGAGCGAATGTCCCTTAATCCCGCTCTGTGAATCTGACACACACGGACATGCTGCCTCTTCTCTTGTCTTTGTTTTTTTCTCCAGTGTGGCTGTCACCAGGTCCAGAGATGTGCCTTCTTTTGGGCCTCCCATCCCTAAAGGGGTCACTTTCCCTAAGTCGAATGTGTTCAGGGACTTCCTTTTGGCCAAAGTGATTAATGCAGAAAATGCTGCTCATAAATCAGAAAAGTTCCGGGCCATGGCAACCCGGACCCGCCAGGAATATCTAAAAGATCTGGCAGAAAAGAATGTCACCAACACCCCTATCGACCCCTCTGGCAAGTTTCCATTCATCTCTCTGGCCTCCAAGAAGAAAGAAAAGTCTAAGCCGTATCCGGGAGCTGAGCTCAGCAGCATGGGAGCCATCGTGTGGGCAGTCCGGGCGAAAGACTACAACACCGCCATGGAGATGGACTGCCTCTTAGGGATCTCCAACGAGTTCATCGTGCTCATCGAGCTGGAGACAAAGAGCGTGGTTTTTAACTGTTCCTGCAGAGATGTGATAGGGTGGACTTCAGCCGACAACGGCCTCAAAATCTTCTACGAACGAGGAGAATGTATTTCGGTGGAGAGTTTCATTAGCAATGAGGACATCAAGGAGATTGTCAAAAGGTTGCAGGTGAGTCTTTTCCTTCTGCCTACTACATGCAATTTCTCTTTCCTAAGACTTTGCATGCAGACTTGAGCCAAGTTACCAAAGCATGTACTGTTCCATTATTGTGGCTCCTGTGTAAACTCCCTTGATATGTGAGGCAAGCAGAGTTTATCTCTGGGTTATGTTTTCCATGACGTTTTGGAAGGTAGCAGAACAAATGGGGGCAAATCCATCTCGTGGGACCCAGTGTTGCAGCCCGGCCTAGCTGGTGGTGAGTTGAAAAGAGTTGTTTGACTGACTTGAGTATCTGCCACCTTGTGTTTTATAAAGACAAAATGAGCAGCAGAGTGTGGTTTCTCTCCACTGCCAGCTCCCTGCAGGTCACTGTTAGAGCTTTCCTTGTAACTTCGGGGAAGGCTTTGAGCTTTTTGGATGCAACAAATATGTTCCTTTTGGCCTAATGAATAGAGACCAGTGAAGGGGAAATAACCAGACTGCTCCTGAGCTGGCAGCAGGATGTTCAGCAGTAACCCTGCTTGCAGTGTTCTCCAGTTCCGTGGCCACCCGCTAATACCCTATTGCATTAAACCATGGTATCTTCTATTTCCTGGTCTAGTTTGTTTCGAAAGGCTGTGAATCTGTGGAGATGACTCTGCGAAGAAATGGGTTAGGACAGCTTGGCTTCCACGTCAACTACGAGGGCATCGTGGCAGATGTGGAGCCCTACGGCTATGCCTGGCAGGCAGGGCTGAGGCAGGGCAGCCGCCTGGTGGAAATCTGCAAGGTGGCAGTGGCCACCCTGAGCCACGAGCAGATGATCGATCTCCTGAGAACCTCCGTCACAGTGAAGGTGGTCATCATTCCGCCCCATGATGACTGCACCCCACGGAGGTAGGTCTGAGCTGCAGTAGATGGGCCTGACCCTGGGGGCAGGGATTGTGTGCGGCAAGGAACATCTCCTAGCTGGTAGGACATAGGGTGTACACAGCACTGGAAGTTCAGCTGATTAAGGACGCGGCTCCCCCTCAGCATGCGGCAAACAGCAGCCAGAGAGAATGGCTGACTGGGACCATTCCCAGGTTTTAGTCTCAGGATTTACAAAGTTGCTGTCCCAGATGGAGAAGCCTGGTAATGTCGGTCTGAGGCATCTTATGCAGTAGCTGACAAAGATCGAACTCTGCTCGTTCAAAGACGCTCAGCATCTCAGACTGTCAGATTTTCTCCTGTTACCTGCCGTGGGATTCTTACTCTCCTCTCTCCCCATGTATACTCAGTGAGCTGGTCCTGCTCCTGAAGCTTTGGCATTTTGGTTCTAGTTTTCCAGAGAGAAAACCCTGGAGCTCCCTGACCCTCCCAGCTCCTGCCAAGCCAGCAGCACTACTGAAGATTTAACTTCTCTGTCTCTGGGGAGGCCCCTTGATGGAACAAATTTAATCAACTAGTTTTTGTCCTTTCAGTGTTCATGTGTTATTTTTGCTAGTTTTTTTTTTTTAATTGAGGGTTTTAAACCGATTTTTTCTAAGAATTTCTCTTAAGCTTTGGCAGGTCTTAGGCCTTTTAAAACCAAGGGAATGTTGTTTATCCAGTTTTCCCCCCCAAAATGACTGTTCCTACACCTGAGCTGTCATAGATTTATGAATTACAGATGGTGAAATGTAACTGGTTATGATGGGTTATTTGTGTCCTTTAAAAAGTAAGCAGTGGCAGGCACAGCGGCTTATGCCTGTCATCCTAGCACTCTGGGAGACCCAAATGGGAAGGTTGTTTGAGGCCAGCCTGGACAATATAGCAAGACTCCTCTCTACAAAAAATTTTTTAAATAGCTGGTCATGGTGGTGGACCCCTGTAGTCCCAGCTACTCGGGAGCCTGAGGCAGAAGGACCACATGAGCCCAAGAGTTGGAGCCTGCAGTGAGCTTTGATCACATCACTGAACTCCAACTTGAGTGACATAAAATAAATAAATACATAAATAGCTATATTTATTTTTTCCATAGAGATTAAGTGGCAATGACCATGTACTTCAGTGCTTCAAACCAAGTGTTACAATCAGACTTTGCTAGAGATAGTATTTCCTCATTGTGCTTACCGTCCTTAATTGTCCTGGGGATTTTGTACATACATCGAAATACTGTTTAGTGAAATCCATTTGGCTGATAAGTTTTAAGAAATGCCCTCTTTTGGATACCTGGATCTCCCTGAAAAATCAAGATATCTATTCAGAACCTTTTAGCCATTTTGGAGTGGAGGGAAATACTCAGAAAGTGCTCTGAGCCTTTTGGTTGACCAGGCGTGATGAGCCTTTTGGTTGACCAGGCGTGATGAGCCTTTTCTGGTTTCCTCAAGTGTGTCATCATCAGTCTGAAGCATCATGAGGAACTAGGATTTAAAAAGCAACATGAGGAAGACAGAGGACGTGTATAGTGCTCTCCAGATGCCACCTCGCTCTCCAGCCTCTTTCTCTGCTGTTTCTTGGTGTCTCTTTCAAAGTTGTCTCCTTTCTTGCTTCTAACAGGCAATCCAAAAGGGCCTTTTGCCCTTATACAGTGGCACCCTTAACTACCTACAATAAGGAATAGTAGAGGCTAGTCTAGCCCTGCGGTCTTACGATGCCCTTTTGTCTGCTGAGAGAGCTGTCTGGTTTGTCTAGCTCCCAGGTTTCCAAGGGGTAGAGGAGAAGTAAATAGCATTGTGTGAGTGTGACCTTGTGAATAATGGGGTAGAAAGGTGGGCTAGAGGCCAGGCACTGGCAGGTTGCTCCATGGTGGAAGAGGTGCAGTAGGCTGGTGTATCTTCTGCTGAAAATAACTAATACCTTCCTGAGTATTTTACTTTAATGTGCCAAGTCCTAGAAAAGCACTTTTATATGGATTAGTATATTTAATCCTTAAAACAAGCCTGTGAGGTGACAGTATTATTATTTCTGTTTTGAAGAAAACTAAGACTCAGAAAGGTTGATAAACTTCCTAAGCTCCTCTAGCCAGTTGGGGTCTAACTTCAAGAAGTCCAGGCTCTTAACTGTCACTTGGTATGCTTGGTACACAAATCCTTTCCTTATATTCCAGAATAGGCAGTGATGTGCTGGTAAATTGGCTTTCTGTTGGGGAAAAAGCCTTGATCTGTAGTTATTTGCTCATTCCTATGGTGCAGATTCTCCCACTGTGGCTAATTTCAGGCTCTCAGTGTGGCATCGCTGTGGGCAGAGTTGGGGTGGACCATGGGCTCCAGCACACCCTGAGTGCACGCTCCATGTCTGTGCACGGAGCCTAGCCGTGAAGCACTCAGGCCATCCCCTTGCTGGGACAGGAGTCTGGGGAAAGGGCCAGTGCCCAACACATACCCACAGGCCTGGAGCCACACTGTGCGCTTTAACTGCAGTTTCCATCTGTAAAGCCACCGTGGGACCTTCTGGGCAGGGCAGGTGGGAGATGCTGGCAGTGATGCCTTGGGAGGGCTGTAAGCCAGCTCTGCTCCTGCCTTCAGAGATGCTTCAGAGGGAACAGTGGAAGCATTAGCACCTTGTTATAATTTTCAACAAAATAGGATAATGCTCTCCTGTCATTTTTTCCTTCTCCTCCGCACTTCGCACTCCCACTGCTGTTTTCCTAGCAACTAATTACTCTGTTCTCTGACTAGTCACTCTCTTCTTCTTTGTCAGCTGCGATTTTACCACCAAAGCTCTATCAGGAGGCAGCACAGGCCTTTGGAGGCACATTGTCCCCTGGTCCTTAGCTGTGGGGTTCTTGGGGTCCCCAGGACCTGAGGCTGCCACCAGTACCCAGGGGCACAGGGAGTGTATATAATACACCCACAGGTTTGTATGTTCACATAGAACAATCATACATTTGAAAAAGACAGCATTTAAAAAAATATAAAGCCAGTTTAACAGCAAAAAAGTAGTGCTTAAATAACAAATATAAAATAGGGCTCCTTAACCTGTTCTTGGACCACTCTATAGATTGCTCCCAGACTACAGTTTTGTTTTGTTTTGTTCCAAAGAAAGAAGGGACAGAGAGAGTATATGAACTTTCTGAGCCCCTCCTATGTGTTGGGCATTTTCTTTTTTATCCTCATGGCAGCTTCATTTTTATTAAAATGAGATAAGAAGATGAGGTCTGGTCACTGCCCAAAGAGTGAACAGGACCAGCTAGTATGACAGCACAAGGTAGATAGCCCTGGTGGACAGCACTGGAAGACCTCTGAGGAGTGAGCAGTGCCTTCTGCAGGAGGTACCCAGCCCATCACCCCACATCCTTCCTGTCACCACTCTGGAGTAGAACAGTGTCAGTATACATAGTATTAGTGTCTGTGCCCTCTGAATCTTCAATGTCATTCTCTTGGCAAGATGAAAGCAACTGGATGACTGGCTAAATTGTGATGTTCTGGGTGGAATTGCATATGAGTGGCTAACCTTCATTCTGTTGAGGACCACTGGCCTACAGTCTTTGGGGAAAGCAATTAAGGGCCATTCAAAAGACGAGCTGATAACCAACAAGTTACATAAAAAGACCAAATAACCTTTTAGACAAGAAATAGTAACAAAAGTTTGTTTGTTTGTTTACTTCCTTTTTAAAAGACCAGTATTTTAAAGTGCAAAAGCCTACTGCTTTAGAGCTGGAGGGGCTGTTAGAAGCCTCTAGTTCAGATCTCTCATTTTTCATGTGAAGGACTTTGGTTCAAAGATGTCACCTGCTTTTTCCGAGCCAGAGTCACATGGCTTACAGAGATGGAGCCATCATCAAACATAAAACTCTTCTGCCTTATGAATTCAGTGTTGTGATACTCTGTTCAATATATTGGTCCCCCATTTTTTGTATTTCATAGAGTCTTCAGGAAAAGAGAGAGTAATGATATGGTAAAAGGAGAAATTAAAAGAGAGAGAATAAAAAGGCTAAAAAGCAGAGTAAGGAGATGGAGCAGCTTTTCAGTTAATTTGTAACTTCAGCAGATCACTGTTTGTCACCTTTTGTGCTGACATTGCGATCCTGCCGACCAGACCACCACTCTTTCATTGGCTTTTATAAAAGTTGTTGGTTTTTTTTTCTTTTTTTGTGATGGCCTATGACTTGTGTGAGATGTGATAATTTCTGTAGGGTAAAGGATGTTTGGGGACTTGAAGTGGTTGAGTTGGTGACTAAAATGAAACTAACCTAACCTCTGGGTAGTTTAATTCTGTGGGTTTCCAAATCCCCGCTCTTCCTGGCTTTGTAAACTTGGGCAGGGAAACCTCTCCAGGCCTCCATTTCTCATCTATACAGTGGGGATCACGACAGCATCTGCTTCATAGAGATGCTGGAATGTGGCTGGACTAGTGTCTGGCCCATCGTGAGTTATTAGTGTGGGTAGTTATCATTTTCCAACACCAAGTTTTACTTAGAAAAAGATGATAAAAATCCCTTTGTGAAAGTTTGTATGGCGTCGAAAGCCAGCTTTCCTCCGTGTTGGGCAGTCTACTGTCCATGTCCTGATATACATACCATTCTTCTGTGTAGCAGAGGAAAATAAGAGACCAGGAAGCCAGCGGGTGGTTACTCTTGCCTTGAAAGGCCATCAGAAGCAGCAGGTGGCGGAGGTTTCCTTCAGTGGAAACTTCTTTGCTTGTTCCTACTCCAAGAAGGAATCTTCTCTCCCTCTCTGGGCTTTATCATTCTACATTCTGCTGATGTAGGATACACAGAATGTTTCTGGTCACGTATCAAGAATGGTGGGAATGAAATACAAATTATAAGGAAGACAAAGTCTTTGGCCACAGGACTGTTTTAACCAGTTTTAGTATTAAATGTTAAATGCAGTTTAAAACAGCAGTCCCCAGCCTTTGTGGCCCTAAAGACCTGTTTCATGGAAGACAGTCTTCCCATGAATAGGGCATGGGATGAGTGGGAATGGTCATAAGCAGCCAGACCTCTCTGCTAATCATAATCTGTGTTTGCAGCCACTCCCCAGCACTAGCCTTAGCTCCACCACAGGTATCACGCATTAGATTCTCCTAAGGAACACACAACCTAGATCCTTTGAATGTACAGTACAGTTGGATTTGTGCTCCTATGAGGATCTAATGCTGCTGCTGATCAGATAAGAGGCAGAGCTCAGGCAGTGATGCAGGTGATGGGGCTGTAAATATAGATGAAGCTTCATTTGCTCATCTGCAGCTATGGGACCATGGATTTAAAAGACTTTTTCTTTTTTTTTTTGAGACATCATCTCAGTATGTCACCCTCAGTAGAGTGCCATGGCATCACACTCACCTCAAACTCCTGGGCTTAAGTGATTCTCTTGCCTCAGCCTCCCAAGGAGCTGGCACTACAGGTGCCTGCCACAACGCCCAGCTATTTTGTTTTTTGGTTGCAGTTGTCATTGTTGTCTAAGTGGTCCAGGCTGGATTTGAACCTACCAGCCTTGGTGTATGTGGTAAGGGCCATAAACACTGTGCTACAGTGCAGGGTCTTAAAAGACTATTTCAGAAAGTTTTTGAAGAAGAAAATTGGGTGATTCTCAATTCTAAATCTTTCATTTTGCAAAAAACAAAGGCCCAAAGATGAAAGCAGCTTGTCAAAAAATATCACATCATTATTGATTCTATTATTGTTATCACCAATTTATTTACTTGTATTTTGTCTGCCTGATGCAAAATGGACTGGAAGCAGCCTACAAGAAGTTACCTGTACAGTATCACAAAATAAAACCTCAGTGGCGAATTTGTGGGGGAGAGTACCAAGAGGAAAACATGGCCTAGGTAGAAATAAAGTTGTGTCCATGTGCCAGTTCCTAGGAGCCAGGAGAAGGGGCGTAGAGGACAACTTTCATTGAGCTTCTAAGTAATAAGTGACCATTGCTGAGGAGAAGCAGACCTAGTCCTGATGTTGAGGAGAGACATTGTTCATCAGATTA
Source organism: Galago senegalensis (assembly GCA_963575145.1). NCBI lineage: Eukaryota > Metazoa > Chordata > Mammalia > Primates > Galagidae > Galago > Galago senegalensis. Next base: position 27,485 of record CAUYTI010058428.1, on the reverse strand, counting down.
CTGTAAATTTTTATCAATATTCCTTTTATTATATTTACAAATTCAGAGTACCAGACCTTCATAAAATGGCCTAGTTAGAAATGAAAGGCTCTAGACTATCCTGTAGTGTGTCTCCATCAACAATCAAAATTTGAGTTGCTAATAGAGATACACCATACAGTGGTATATTTTTGTCATAAAATATCAGAGTCATAAATTATCAGAGTCAAAGCTAGAAATTACATCAGAGCCTAAGGTAATATTTTCTAATATCAAAAGTAAAGGGCTTATAGCATAAGTCATTAACTACTAAAAGTAATGTCAAATGTAGATAAAGCACTGTCTTACAAAATACAGGTTTTAACTCTCAAGTAGGTCATGAAATATGTTTAGGAGGTTGTACCTAATGTATTCTTTTAGGAAACATAAATTCAGAATATATCAAAATAGGAGGCAATCAGAGTAAGAATGAATATTATGTGAGTATGTGGTTGTGCTGAATCCCAGTGTAAAACGTGTTTCTTACTGAGGTTGCCCTCAAAAAAGTTTGAAAGCCATTAGTGTTAAAGCATAAAAGGGGTACAGTGGAGCCTTGCGCATAAGGCTCAGATTAAGGTTGACCTAGGCTTTGGGGGAGTTGGAGAGGTAAGGAAATCTCCCCCCAAAAGAACCCATTGGAGATATAGGCTGTGACTAAGTAGGCAGGGACACCAGCAGACACTCTGGTTGCTCCCGAGCACGTGCTACAGAAGTAGCACTTTCCAAAAACGGAGACTGTCATGAAGACATGGGAGAAGATGCATGTCAGAGGTCAACCCTGAGACATGTGGACAAGACTGTGGAAGAGTAGCACCTTCCATTGTCTTTGTCTTCCACCTGCCAATTCTGTAAGCCCTTGCTTTCTGCTCCTCCCACATCCTACCTCCCCCATGTCTCTCCTCTCCTCCACATCTCACCTCCCCCCAGTCTCACCCCTCCCAGTCTCCCCTCCCCTCCACATCTCATCTCTCCACAGTCTCACCTTCCCTCCACACCTTACCTCCCCCTAGTTTCACTTCCCCCCACGTCTCACCTCCCCCCATGTCTTACTCCCCCCCAGTCTCCACCCCCCCTTTCCCTTCCTCCCTCCAGCTGTACCTCTCACCTCCCCTCAGCTATACGAGACCAGGCCTCTGGCTCAAAGGATGCCCTTTGAACTTGCACTGTCCAGTACAGAGCCATGAGCCAGACATTGCTACAGAGCACTTATGATTACTGGTCCAAGGTGAGATGTGCTGTGAGTGTAAAATGTACACCAGATTTAGAAGTATACAAAATATCTTCATAATTTTTCAATATTGATTACATGTTAAAACAATAACATTGTGGACATATTGGGTTAAATAAAATGTCTTATTAAATTTATTTCACTATTTTCATTTTGGGCTTTTCTAAAATTACATTTGTGACATGTATTTGTGGCTCAAATTCAGTTTCTATTAGTAGCTCTGATTTGGGCTTTCCGAACACTACCACTAAAGTACGCTTTACTGACTTCAGAGTCACTCTGTTAACTTCTCTTTCCCAAATCTTCCTATTTGCTCCCCAGTCTTTGAAATTTCTTCAAGAAAGGAAATTTCTTTTAACTTAGTGGTGAAATTCAAATGCGCAGTTGGAGTTAATGCTTCAGTGGGAATAGGTCTTTTCCCCGGTAATTTGTCTATCAATCAAATTAATAACTTAGAACCTCCCCCAAGTTGGTTGGGCAAAAGAAAAGTGGGTTCAGAATTTTCCAAGGTTTGAGGTTTGAGAAGGTGGCACCAAAAGGGGCTAAAGTGACAAGACATTTGTACCTGTTATTAATTTCAGTCAGGCTGCTGCCTGGGGACAGCTCTGCTGTGGGAGGTCCCTAACTTTGGAAGAAAGAAAAAAGTCTGATTTCAGATTATGCGTTTGTTCCTTGGGGATTTGATAATTGTAGTATTTCTGTAATTGGTGGGGGTTTTTTTCCGTTTGTTTTTTGTTTTTCCTCCATCTAAGCTAAATTTGGCTCTTGGTTTGGAGTTCTAGGGCTTTTTTCCATTTAATTTCTCGACTCTAAGGAGCCCAACACATTTAATGCGCACCCTTCTATTCATAGATCCCAATCATAACATGCAGTGAAGGATGTTATGATTGCTCGTTTCCTCCAAGCCCCTGTGCTCTCAGGGATCTGCCTCCTGTCATGCTGTCCTGGGGGCCTTCCCTTCTCAGGTCCCAGTGCTCTGCTCCTCCCCCCAGGGCAACCATGGGTCCCATTGTTTCTTAAAGATTCCATTTGTCAGACTCAACAGTTAGGATTGAGTAAAGGAAAATGTTAGTGTCCTACTTTATGGAGTTCAGGTTTTGTAAAGGAAAATAGCTGTAGAGCACAAGGACTAAAAGATGGTTTGAAATAGGGGTGAAGTTCTGGATCCATTGTAAGTGTTACTGAGGATCCTTGTGGTCCCACCAACAAGGACAAGCAATATTCACTGCTTTCCCCTCCCCTCCCCACAATAGGAGTTGCTCGGAAACCTACCGCATGCCAGTGATGGAGTACAAAATGAACGAAGGCATCTCCTATGAATTCAAGTTTCCCTTCCGTAATAATAACAAGTGGCAAAGGAATGCCAACAAGGGATCCCATTCACCTCAAGTCCCGTCCCAGCTGCAGAGTCCCATGACCTCGAGGATGACTGCTGGAAAAGGAGACGGGAAAATCCCTCCTCCCGAAAGGGCCGCCAACATTCCTCGGAGCATCTCCAGTGACGGGCGCCCACTCGAGAGGCGGTGAGTGTGCCTTCAGGGCTGGCTCTGTGTCTGGGCGTCTCTGCTCTGCGTGTACGTAACACCAGACCCATGGCGCTGGCTTTAGGCCTTCTCATAGTTTGCTAGAAAGCAAGCATTAAAACTGAGATGCATGTCCTAGCGGCTTTCAAAGCGTAGTAGCATTTCAAAGGCATGAGGATAAACAAAGATATATATTCTGGCAAAACATTCCGCTCCTTCTACACACTGGTACTTGTGCTTTGCTCTTTAATCCTGTGTGATTATCCACAGAAATCATTACTGCGTTCTTAGTGGCCATATGGATTAGAACTTAGAGCAGACTCTGAGGTGACAGTGATCATATTACCATCTTTGGCAGTCTTCATTGTTTTGGGACAAATCCTATGACAGGAGCAACAGAATGCAAGTTTCTGGCTGAATATCTGTGTTTGTATCACTTTATTAATAAAGACTTGTGAGAAAAAGAAACTAGTATAGCTTAAACACATTTGCCACTGCTCTGAACGTAGGAAAAGACAGTGAGAAGAGAGCATCCCACAAAGCTGGGCTAAAACACTCAGTCCTGATAAACTAAACAAAAGAGAAAGAGATCCAGGGATCCTGGGAAATCAGAAACCTGAGTTTACTGTTAAATTGAAAGTCATAGCTAATTCCCTTGTAGAAGGTAACTGGTTAACTCTGCCTTTCCAAGGATACCCTAGCCGTCTGCCTGGTGTTAACTGTGAAATGCAGCACTTTGAAGCAGAGTCTAGGCCTAAAGTTGGAGGAGTAGGTTAAGTGCTTTCAAAACATGAGTGAAAATTGGCTAATGAAGGGGACAGTTTAGTTACATAATATGCAGTCACCTGCTAAAAAAGGACAACTTCTTTCTGTCCATCCACTGTCTTTGCCCCATCCTTTCTGCTTCCCTGGATCACATCAGAATGTTATTTTTATGGAAACCCTTAGGGTTGGGAAGAAGTTCCAGGAACTGTATTGGGCAGAAGAAAAGGTTCTTATTGAAGGCAAAACGTGACCCTGACTCATCTGAGCAGCAGAAACAAAATCCAGCAAGAACAGGGTGCCAAGATAAATGGTTCCTGGATATGCATAAATAATCATTGGTCCAATTTGGGAGCAGAGAGCTGGAAGTTTTAGAAACCACCATACCATGAATTCTTTGTCTTAGCCTAACTTTCAGGGCGTTGCAAAACAATGTCACTTAACTATTTTAGCATGCTAGGATACCATGTAGAAATAATTTGATGAGAACAAATAGACAAAAAGAAGAGTTGTCTTTTGAAAATTCCTCACTTAATCCTGGAGATGGATTTCCAAAGCCTGGCTATTTATCTCAGTAAAGGAATCCTCTCCCAGAGTGGACCCACTGCCATCTGGCTCCTCACTAGCATTATGTTTGAGGAGGAAAACATCCAGGAGATGTCTGAGTACGTTCTTTGTTCTGCACATTCCAAACTTGGCTTCCACCGAGGTGTGCGCTAACTGAAATTTAGGATTTGGCCCACATTTGGAAAGATGAACCTAAGGGAACCATTGTTTAGAGAAGGACCTTCCCCCCACCCCCATGCTGTTTTCTTTCTTTTTTTTTTTTTTTTTTTTTATTGAGTGTTAACTATGTACATTGATACTCTTCTGGGGTACAGTGTGTTTTCTTTCTTTATAGAACAATCTCCAGGCTTCCCCACATGAAATTGGTTTGGCGTCATTTCCTTTATAAAATATTTCATATGATAAAATAGAAGAATGTATTTTGATTCCATGTTGAATTTAATTTCTGTGACCGAAACTAAAGTTTATTGCTGAACATACTGACCTTCAGAAGGGAAACTATTTTCTGTAGCGAAGTATCCTGTTCCAGCAGGAGCAGGGCTCGGTGCTACAGAACACTTAGCTCCTTGTTTTCCAGCTGGCGCCCCTTCAGTTCCAAAGGTTATGAGGTTATCTCTGTGTGTTCCCGTGTCTGCCTGTCATCTTAACTCTACCCAGAGCAGGGGGTCTCAGCGAGTCCACCCTATGAGACTGTAAGAGTAGCCTGTGACCCTCAGCCTCAGATGTGAAAGGAACAGACTGCCAGAGGTTTTCGGGGAAATGTCACCATCACTGCCCCTCAGGCTTCTTAGTCTCAGGTACCCTCTTTTCAGATCTCAGGATCCAGGGTTTAGATGACTTGGAAAATCTCAGTCCTGCCTTTTCAGCAGAATAGGATTATCTGGCTCATTTTCATTTTGAAGTATATGGTAATTAGATGGATATCCTTCTGTTAAAATTTGGGATTCAGTTTCCTATCTCATCATTCCTAACTTTTAGTATCAGAATATTTCCTTGTTAAATTTTAACTGTGAGGCTTCCATAGACGATACTATAAGTTGGGTGCCCCTAATCCAAAAATCCAAACTCTGAAATACTTAAAAATCCAAAACTTTTTGAGCACTGACATGGCACTCAAAGGAAATGCAATTTTGTATTTTTGACTTAGGGATGCTGAACTGTTAAGTACAAATATTCCAAAAATAAAAGAAAATGACAAAATCCAAAACACTTCTCTGGTCCCAAGCATTTTGAAGAAGGGATACTCAACCTATGTTTGAGAAACTTTGTTGTTGTTGTTGTTGTTTTTGAGACAGAGTCTCATTTTGTTGCCCTCAGTAGAGGGCTGTGGTATCATAGCTCATAACAACCTCAAACTCTTGGGCCAACGTGATTCTCTTCCCTCAGCCTCCTGAGTAGCTGGGACTACAGACACCTGCCACAATGCCCAGCTATTTTTAGAGACAGGGTCTCACTCTGGCTCAGGCTGGTCTCAAACTCCTGAGCTCAAGCAGTCCACCCATCTCAGCCTCCCAGCGTGGTAGGCATGAGCCACCATGCCCAGCCGTATGTTTGAGAAACTTTGGTTTGCTATTGTAATTTCAGGACTATCTTGGAATAGAGTAGACCGTGTCATTTATTAGAAATCCTCCCTGAGTTCATGAGTCTTCACCTTCATAAAGTTCACCTTGGAAAATAGTTTTCTCCACAAAATGAAAAAATATGCTAGATTTTCAGTGTTCCCTTTAGATAAGTCTTACCGAGAACAAATCATCATACTGAGACCGGAGGGAAGAAGGGAGGAGTCCTGGACACTGCTTGTCCCTTTGAGCCCCCCCTGCATACCAGCCCCGTCCTGGGTGCCATTCATGTCGCACCTGGGAATGTGTAAAGTGTAATATGGAGCTTTCCAATGAACTGTGACTAGTCAAAACAATGGCCAGAGTCTGCCACAGCTTGACTCTTGCCTTAACCACACAGCATGGCCCAAGCCTGAGACTAGTGTCTGCCTTACAGCTGCACCACTGAATTCCTCCTCCTCCCCAGGTCGGGCAGGTTGTATGTAACTTCAGGTAGCAGCCGTCTCAAGTTCACACCACCTGTGCTGCTCATCTGCCCACCTCATTCTCCATGGCTGGATCCAGCATGGGATGTTTTGGGTATGAAAGTATCAATTTACTGGTTATAGAAGCCTAGTTTTTCTTTAATTATATGTGATATTCCAGACTTAAATGTCATTGGGAACAATTTCCTTTTAAATATCTGTGGAATAGATTATGTTTCCTTTCAATACCAAGATGAAGATTTTTATGACATACATTTTACCTAAAATTCTTTTGGTGGTACTCCATATACGCCATAAAGAGAAACTGACCCAGCAAGAACTGATGGTCCATTTGCCATCTAAGTAGAATAAAGTCTGATTCTGTTTGGTGTGAATAAGTGAGTTTTGTGCTCTCCAGGTAGCCACTTTCTGATTACAGATTTTATAGTATTTATGGGAATAGTATTTGTTAACTGAATTAACATTTATTTAATGGAAATAAGTAGTATGCTATGATCCCTATTTTGGCTGTAGATTTACTGAGAGTTAAGGAGCAGGACTGAAATAAAAATAGGTGACTGTTACACACTGAAATGGATACATTACTATGTTAAAGCATAATGTGGGATCAGTAATAAATCCCTAATCTGAGTTAATACACTCATAAAAGTTCAGCTATTTGAGGGACTTTGTGTAAATAATGGGCATGTTAGCAGGTACAACAATCTCCTTTTCTCCATGTTTTTAGGCGAGGTATTACACCTTTTACGCAAATATTCGATGTTAGACCTCATTGAACAATTGGTACTTTTGCCTGTACGCCTCGCATTCTCCTCACACCTGCCCTGTTGGCTCTGCGCTGGGTGGGGTCGTCCGCACTCTTTTAAATATCTGTGGAATAGATCATTTGCTTAGTGTTGCAGCCGCTGCATTGCAGCCCCCTCACCCCTTCCTCAGCAGACACCAGCACCACTCAGGGTGTGACCATTGTTCAAACAAACTTAGAAGAGTTCTCCTTTCAGACAGCATAGTGGTGATGTGCCCGTTTGGTCTTTAAGGAAAATACTTTGTAAATGTGTCGTTTCATTATTGGGTCTTTGCTAATCTTCCATCGTGTCATTTTCTACTTTCAGGCAAAACAAGTGCTCATTTCATTTTTAATCTTTTGTTCAGAACATTAAGTGTGTTTAGAAGTTTCAGGACTTATAATTTTTTTCTCCCTGATTCACGAATGACAGCTTTATTTTTTTACACTTAAAAGTTGATGCAAAACCACAACTAATCTTACTAAAGAAAATCCAACATTTCTTTTTTTTTTTTAATTGAATGATAACTATGTACATTAATACAATTCTGGGGTACAGTGTGGTGTTTTCACATACCGTTTGAAACATGTCCATCAAACTAGTTAACATAGCCTTCGTGTCATTTTCTTAGTTTATTGTGTTAAAACGTTCATAGAAAATCCAGCATTTCAGTTGAAAAGCATAGTAACTGTATTTACTCATTAAATATTATTTAAGTTTTCTAAAACCCAAAGTGAAGACATCCAGGATTAATTTCAGTACAGTGGATTCAAATATACATGTTCGTGCATCAAGGCTAGATTACAAATCACCTTAGTCACCTTCGTCATCATCACGCTTTCTTTTCAATGCACTTGAGGATTCATTGGCAGTGTTTTGTGATGACACCATATTAGTAGTAAGAAGAATGTTTTGGGACCCAATTAAGGGTGGATTAATCAGAACATTCTGAACTGCTGATGTTGCAGGAATTGAGGCTTATACAGCTGGGGATTGTGAGGTAGGCATCTGTACCATAAGCCTTTGCCCGTGAGAGACATTGGAGTCCCTACCTTAATTGAGACAGACATGGTCTGTGGGCTTGGTGTGCCTAGTGTGGGAGTACTTGGTCTGCTAGTAACTGAACCAACACTTAACCGAGGAACTGTTACTCTTCCTGCAGAAGCAGGCGCCTTCTTCTGTAAAGACTTAAGCCTACAGTTTGGAGCTGTTAAGCGGTATCTATCAGGTGGCGATCTAGGACCTGAATATGGTTTGATCAATGGCAAAGGGGTTTGGTTTCTTTGCCTTGCAATGTCTAATAAAAAATCCCTGGGGGAGGAGAGGTAAAGGACCGGTCAGCGGGACACTGGATTGCCAGTCGCACATCCTCTGCATCCACAGTAGCTTTCTTAGCATGGCTTGAATAAATGTTTGCATCATCTAGAACTGTGGTCACATATCGGAAGGCAAACTCCAACATCTGATTTATAACTCTTGGCTCATATTCTGTAATCCCCATATCCTTCAGGATTTGTGCCATCCTCTGTGCATCTTTCGGCCTGCTCTTGTGAGAAGCCAATTTGTCAGACTCCATGATATCCAGTGCTCAGACTTCTTTAGCTACTAAATCACCCACATTAATGTATTTCAGTCCTGATCGTGATGCAAGTTCTTTGCCTAGTGGGGTTTTTCCAACCCCAGGTGTACCTGTGAGCAGGATGTTCCAGGACTTGTACTTTTAAAATACTGTCCACTTAGATCCCGATTGTGTGACTTGTTAGGAGGATCCTTAAATCGTGGGACTTCGGAGCTTCCCAGGGATTGCTAGGGCTAAGTCCCACTGACTTCCACGTCTCTCAAACCGCTGGACGTTGTTCCATCCTTGGCTTATTTGATACCATCCACTGTTCCCTCCTTCAGACTCTGTTTCTTGATCTTCTAAAACTTTATTCCTGAATTTTTGGCATTGTCAGCGATTTGCACCTGTCTCATCACCCCCAAATTAACATTCCCCATTTCCTTCTCATTTTTCTGTGAATCTCACACAGTGCAGTTTCTCTGTGGTTCATTCTTCCATAACCTCAACGCTCATCAGTATGTGATGGCTGCCCTGTTCTGCCTTGGCCTCTTTCATTCAGAGGCCTGACTGCCTGTTACATTACACCTGCACTTGAAGGTCGTGAAAATGTCACACACGGACAAGGCCAAACCAACTTGACCTATACTCGGGCCCCTCCTCCCACCTCTCCTTCCCACGCGTTTCCCACATGGTGAACTGCTGACCACCATCCACCCCAGTATCCAGAGCAGAACTAGGATCATCATCAACACACACTGCATACTCAGCCCCATCTCCACATCCGTTAACTCTCCAGGTCCTTAACTTCTATTGAGTTCCTCATTTTTTACGCATCTTAGGAGCTCTCACTTTGCACCAAGGTTCTTTTTCTTACCTAAATGGTTGCCACCAGCCTCCAAATGTCATCACCAGCTTCCAGCTGGAAAGGTGATCTAATAAGATTCAGGCTTCCGTGGGTCTGTACAGCCCCCGGGGGTCAATCCAGCACCCCAGCAGTGTGCCAGTGAGGCCTTGCCTGCCGTGTGCCCGTCTCCTCACCCACCTCCTTCTCAAGGCATGCAGGCAGCTCCCTGTCCTCTGACAGCTCCACATCCTCGTGCCTTTCTCAGGAGCTGCCCTGTTGGGGATACTTCTTCCTTCAGCGGCTCCAGGCCTGCTGCGCCTCTTCTGAGGAATCTCATTTTAATTTCAGCAAACATTCCCCTCCTGTCTGCCTCGATTCCCTTGTGGGAGTGTTCATATCACCAGATGCCTGCCACAGCAGCATCATGCTTTACCTTAACATCATGTGTCTCTTTTTCCAGCTTAGTCCGTTGTAGTCATCTTTGTATCTCAAAGACCAGCCGTAGACTCTGGCATTTAACAGACTTTCTGTGAATATTTTAAACCCTTATTTAACAATCAAGTCAGGAAATCCTGTAGAGTAGTTGACCATCTTGTATTAACAATTTTCACCTGTGATGACAAGGCTTTACCACCAGAAGGGCTTATTTAAATGGGGGCAGAATGTAATCAATCCAGGAAAAAATAAATCAGTGTCTTTTTATAAAAACTAAATGATAGGTAAAAGCAAAACACTCTGTAATCTGATATAGCTGAGGCACTAAAGCTAGATTTAAGTAGACTTGGCACCTGTAGCACAGTGGTTATGGTGCCAGCCACATATACAGAGTCTGGCAGGTTCAAACCCGGCCCAGACCAGCTAAACAACAATGACAACTGCAACAAAACATAGCCAGGCATTGTAGCGGGGGCCTGTAGTCCCAGCTACTTGGGAGGCTGAGGCAAGAGCATTGCTTAAGCCCAAGAGTTTGAGGTTGAGCTGTGATGCCACAGCACTGTACCGGGGGCAACATAATGAGACTCTGCCTCCAAAAAAAAAAAGCTAGATGTAAGTAGAATTCTTTGTTTTTTGTTGGCTAAGTTTAGAATACTCCTGGTTTTTATTTTTATTTTTGCAGTTTTTGGCTGGGGGTTGGGTTTGAACCCCGCCATCTCCAGCATATGGGGCCGGCGCCTACTCCTTTGAGCCACGGGTGCCACCCAATACTCCTGTTTTTAAAAGTGCATTGCTGGTAGATGCAATGTCCAAAATTGCAATTTTAGCAATGTCCAAAATTGACTCAAAGTGAAATGTAAATTGTTCTTGATTGACTCTCCTTTAATGGGATTTAGAGCTGGGCACAGTGGTTCACACCTGTAATCCCCACACTCTGGAAAGCCGAGGCAGGTGGATTGCCTGAGTTCAGGAGTTAGAGACCAGCCTATGCAAGAGTGAGAGCCTGTCTCTACTGAAAAAAAAGCAAGAAAAACTAGCCGGGTGTTGTGGCACCTGTAGTCCCAGCTACTTGGGAGGCTGAGGCAAGAGCATTGCTTAAGCCAAGAGTTTGAGGTTGAACTATGATGCCACGGCACTCTACCAAGGGGGACAGAGTAAGACTGTCTCAAAATTTAAATAAATGAATAAAAGGATTTAGCTTGAAACCAAATTGTGGTGGTGTATTTGTCAGCCAAGATAAGGGAGGGAAGTAGAGGCTCACATGTGACTTGATGTCACCCGACTCTGAAGGCTGCTTTTTCCTGCTCTACAAAGGAGTGTGCTCTCTGGCACCCATGGCAGGATTAGAGTCGACGTGATTTGCAAGTTCACGTTAGAAGCTATTACAGTCCTGGTTCCTATTCAGGCATTCAGGAAATGCGAACAGGGCTTGAGCTTGGCACTTGTCCCAGTCCCTGCTCATTTACAAAGTCGGGAGTGTTTGGGAATGAGAGGCTGGTACTCCAGTGTGGTCCCCAGCTCAGCTGCTTCCTGGTTGTTCCTCAGTTCATAAAAGAAGCTGTTCTGCCCTCAGTCCGAGAAAACATTCCCACAAGGAATTCCTCCCTGTGGGGCTGCCCATGTTGTAACATGACTCACCTGGAACCTCCTAGAACCCCCAGGAGCACAGGCTGTGCTGTCCCAGGGTCTCAATTTGCAGCCCCAGCTGCACCTCCTGGGAGGGTGCGGCAGTGGGCAAGGTTCTTAGCCCTCTGCACTCCAGCCCTGTCTCTAAGTAGGGGTCTCTGTGAAGATGAACTAACTAAGGTTGAGTATCCTTTATCTAAAATGCTCAGGACCAGAAGTGTTTCAGATTTGGGATTTTTGTAAGTTGGCAAATATTTTCATTATACTTACCAGTTGAGCATTCCCGAATCTAAACCTCCAAATCTGAAATGCTACAATGAGCATTTCCTTTGAATATCACATTGTTATTCAAAGAGTTGTAGATTCCAGATTTTGGAATTTTCTTAGAACAGGGTGTAGAAGACAGTAGTTGTTGTTCATCATCATCATGTAATTTTCTAGTTGTTCTTCCAAACACAGCTACTTGAAAGTGGAAGGGAGGCGGTTCAGATTGTGTCGTGGGGCAGTGGGCAGAGCTTCCCACTTGACTGAGGCTGTGTCCACTCAGCATATTTCCGTCGGCAGGCTGTGTTGTGTTTAGCATAGGTGTCATGGTTAACTTTGGTGGGACAGGAAGGACGAATTCAGGATACCTGCTGTGCTGAGAACAGCCGTGGTGAACTATGCACTTGCAGAAGTCGTAGGAATTTCAGCAAAGACTGTCAATGCAAATTGGAAAGGACCTTCCTTAGGGATGGTCTCGTGATAAGCAGTTGTATTCTGGAAAGTGCAGTGAGGTGGTGTGGGTAAGGACCATCCTCCATCTCACTAAAGAACTGGACTCTGGTACTCAGCCAGCACCTGGGCCTCGCCTCCCCTTCCACCTCATGGGCGTGCTCTGCATTCCCACTAACCTGGGAATGTGGCCTGGTCACCGCTTACAGGAAGGTCTGTAGGGGCCCATAGTGGTCCATTCTTGACTGACCCCCTCCTGACACAAACACTCAAGCTAGATGTCAGGAGGGCTTTCCCAGAAGCCGGTCTAACATGCATCTTGTAACCCTTGAGAGGAGTCGGAGGCCCCTTGCTTGGTGAGGGCACATCAGGTTCATGTACACGTACACACTGGAAATTTAAATAACTCTCATGGGGAGAAAATGTACGTTCTGCCGCCTTACACCCATATTTGAAACCCCTGACATTTTTCTTCAAGATGTGTTGATTGCACAGCACAACACGAACCTGTGGCAGTTAGTGACAATTAACAAAGATTAGCTCCGTCGTAGATCCACCCCCTCAGTTGCCAGTGTGAAAATATTCCCATAAGCGTCTCATTCAGAGCCCTAGACAATGAGGAATCTACTAAGGTCTGTTTCTTCTCATTCAAATCACCAGGGATGGTGACAGAATGGCAGTTTGGGATCTACCTGTCATTAATGAGCTGAGGAAAGTGGATTTAGCTTCCTTTATACCTGCAGGAAGAATCTCTGAAAGAATGAGATGGTCGGAGTGTCCCAGGGCTGGTGAGCAGAGGGGAGTGGATCTCTTCATGGGAGTGTGTTTTTATGGGTTGGGTGTGTTGGGGCTCTGGCCGCTGGGCTATCAACTGCTGGCCATACCAGCACATAAAGGTGGGCCCTGCCCATTTGCTCCAGGCCCACCTCTTTAGCATCTGTTGGTTCTAAGGACCATCACACAAATACACAAAGAGGGCCTGACCGTAGAAGGGAGTCCACAGTTACCCAGGTCCTGCTTGCAGGTGTGTGTGGAGTGCGCTGTCTCCCTGTGAGCCCTGCTCCTCAAGAAAGTTGGCATCAAGCCTAATAGTCTTCTAGTCTGCTTTTGTGGTTTCCCATTATATTTCTGAAAAGTGACAGTATGGCATAGTGAATGGCATAAAGTAAAAGCAGGGATGCGGAGATGAAGGTGTGGAGCTGAGTCACGTGCTCAGCAAGGCCTTGGCTGCCATTGCACATGGTTGGACGTCATCATGGCACTCAGACTCTGCAGTCCAGAGGCGTCAGTGCAGGTTAGAATCCTCAATGGGGGAGGAAGGGAGGTTGTGTGGTGCTGTTTTTCCCTCATCCTAGTGAGATGCCTATTAGGGCAGGGTCCTGGAGACCACTTGAGGTCCCACAGGTGGCCACCAGTGTGCCATATTTCAGCTCCTAATTCCCTTGTTTTTGTTTGGGTGATGAGATATAGGATGAATTTATTATGTTGTTTTTCTTTTTCCAGTCTTTAAAATCTAGAAAAGTGCTATTTAGCTTCTCAACAAAGAATTTGGATGTGACTTCTTTTCATCGAGTATTTGTGGTGGGTTAATGGGTTCTTAATCTGTTTTTATATCTCTCAAATTGTGGACTTATTTTTCTTTGGCGGGGGAGAGACAATTTGGGGCATTCCCTGTATGCTTGCTGGCTAAGGTCTATGGGATCAGCTCTGACCACAGTGCTGCTTTGCTTCAGGACATGCTGGACTCCCTGTTGCCTAACAGATGACATTTGTGCTTCCTGATCATTCAGCAAGACGCACTGGTCCTTCCAGCCATGACCCCTCCAATCTCCCGCCTGTGCCCAGTGCCTCAGTCTTACATGCTGTGAAGGGTAGCCACATACACCCCTCAGCTCCTCTGCCCTCACTGCTGACTTCCGTGAATATCCTTGGTTTCCTGTAAACCCGTCTCAAGTTCATTTCCTCCTGTAAAGCTTCCTTTCCCACGGTTTTCTCAACTAGATTTGGCATCACCCTGCTGGAGGCCTTCTGCCGGCATGGCATTCTGTGCTGCCCTCATGACTTTACATTTTACTTGTGTCTTCCTTGAGAAGTGTAGGTAACTGTTACTGAGTTCATGTTCTCTGCCAGGCTGTGTTCAAAGTCTGTTATGTGAGATTCCCCAGTTAATTCTCCCAGCAGTCCTGTAAGGGGGTTGCTGTTTATCTCCTTTGTGGATAAGGATGCACAGGGATTGAGAGATGAGATAATTTGCTCAGAGTCATAGCCAGTTAATGGTGGGGTCAGGTTGGCTGATTCCAGAGCCCCCATCTTGATCACCGTGCTCCATGAAGAAAACCTCCCATCACATAGAGACAGCACTCGATAAGTATTTGCAGAATGAATGCATACATGTCCATATGCAGAGGGGCCCAGTCACATATTCTGCAATCAGGGCCAGCACCATAGGTGAGCAGTATGCACAGGGCCCCATGTTCAGAAGGGCCCCAGCTTGGTCTAATGTCCTGCTGTCATCCTGAAAGTCAGCATACTCTCTGAGCAAGAGGACCCTCATTTTCCTTTTGCATTGAGTCCCACAAGTTAGGTAGTCCTGCCTAAGGTCCATTTTTATTTTCTTTCTTTTAGAATCACCCTTAGATACAAAATTTCAACTCCTCTCAACAGGCACCCATGACGCTAGCAGCTGTGAAGTCATGATCCATTTATCTCAGTGTGATACTGAGTATCAAACTGATACTGCTCTTGGACCACTTTGGTAAACTGCCAAGTTCTCCTAACTTTGCAAGAGAGCTCTTCCTGTTGTCAGGTGACCTTGTCGCAGGAGGCTCATCAGAACAGGATTTCTGTGATCCATTCTGAGTGGCTGAGATGACTCGTGTGGTCGGAAAGCCAGCAGTAACAGTAACTCTGTGCAGGAAGTACACAGCAGGGAGAGATGAAAAGACAGAGCCATGAGTTGATGGACTTTGAACAGCTCGTTCAAATTCAAGTCAAGGTAGCACTCAAATCACATTACCTTGTGTCATTGTACATCTTTTTTTTTCTTACATCATTCTGGAAGAATCCTGGTTGTTATACATTGCTGAAGTTAGAGGACGTTAATGTGGTCCTGTTCCCTGGGTGGATAGCATTTTAATTGCTAAATTATGGTGAAATGCTGTGCTCAGTTACAGACTCAGGCACCTCATTTATCCATCACTGCTGCTATTCGAAACTCTCTCAATTATTTCTGTCATTGTTTCACTGTTTGCGCTGATGGGGGATCCTATCTCCTTGGACACATCTAAGCAGTATTGTCACTTTGGAATAAAAAGCAGCAAATAGCGGTGCAATTATTACTACTCAGTTAGGAAAATGTTATCATCAGCTCCTCAGACCCTGAGACTTCCTTACCTGTAAGTTGATAAATTGTACTCATTCGCAGCCTGGAGTGATGGATTCGGTGAGAGCCTATGAACATTGGCGTGCTGTGCCGTCCCTGTGAGGGGATTCATGGCAGGTGTAGAAGGAGGTAGGGGTTGCTTTATTATAAGTCTAGAAAAGTTTTTGTTCTAGTGTGAGAATGCTTCTGGAAATTGATACTGGTCTTGGACCATCTTTTCCTACATGTCCAGCCCCTTGACCTCCATTTTCATTGCAATGAGCTATATTGCATATAAATGAGAAGCTCACTTTATGTGTAGTCCTGAAGACTGTGGGAGTATTGTCAGGGTGATGAGCTTGACTTTCTCAGTTGCTACATTCTTGGTACAATCAAAAGGCCTTGGCATTTTATTCCAGTAGAAGGAAGTACGGGAGCCTCAGAGTACATTTAGTGTTATCTTAAAAACATTTTGTTCTTTCTTGACTAAATTTATAAAAATGTAAGGAAGAGAATCTTCTAAAATTACTGCTAAAGGGCTTTCTGACAGCAACCAGAGCGTTCTTAAAAAAGAGTATTGCTTACGTTCTACAGAATCGGGAGCTCTCACAGCAATTGAAAGAGGTATTAATCTTCAGCCTCTAAACCTATCTGGGCATTAACACTAGGCATTTGGGACTCTTTAAGACTAAAGCAGAAAGGTCTAGATTTATCTCACAAAAAGAAGAAACTCTTAGGATTTTGTTCTACAACTCACTGGACTCAGTGATCCTTAAAATAGTACTTTGTGGGACTGGGCACGGTGACTCGCTCCTGTAATCCAGTGCTTCAGGAGGCACACGTGAGAGGATCTCTTCAGTCTAAGAGTTCGAGACCAGACTGGGTAAGTTCAAGACCAGCAAAACCCCATCTCCCTGAAAAATAAATTAGCCAGGTGTGGTGGTGCACATCTGCGTTCCCAGCTACTCAGGAGGCTGAGGCAGGAGGATCACCTAAGCCCAAGAGTTCAGGGTTACAGTAAGCTCTAGTCACACCACTGCACTTCAACCTGGGCAGCAGAGTGAGACTCTGTCTCTAAAATAGTTAATCAATCAAATAGTACATTTGTGATGAAGGATGAAGCAAAGAGAGATTCAGAAAGCCGCTGAGCTTACTGCTCCTGGTTCTTCTAAGCATTTCTTCTGGGTGAAGACAGCCGAATTCTAGTAACGATTAGCCTCGGGCTGTTTCTGCAGAAGTGGACTGTCAGTAGCTAGACTGGTGACAGTCTAGATCACTGTACTGAACTAGGTCTGTTCCCAAATATTCGTGTGATGGTATTAATTTCAGAGTACTTGGAAGAAGTAGTAAGTCATCAGAATAAAGGCAGATTCTGGATTTGTCTTTGCCTACCATACATACATCTGGAGTCGTAAAAACATTTGGGCGGCGTTCGTCAGTTGCTATGCGTGTTTGCTCTGTGAGTGAACAGTCAGAAAACAAAGCCACTATTGAGTTATATAAATGCAAAAAAGGGATGGGAGCGAATGCTGGCCTTCTGGAAATGCTATTTTTTCACTTTGGGATAACTCCAGTAACCAAATAGAATTTTCTGATGCATTTGCCAAATAAAAAAGCTGAGGTTGAGAACTAACATAAAATAGCTTAGCTTAATGTACATTTTGGAGAAAAGGGTAAGGAAAGCAAGCTCTAAATACAAATACAAAGGTTACGTCTTGACTTTCCCTAAGCAATTACGTTGTCACTTCCTCAAAGAAGCATAAACATGTTAACTTTCACCGTAAACGTAATTCACTGGTATTACTTGTTTACCCTGAAGCATTTTAAGTCATCAGGCCCTCTGATGTTGCCCCAGCCAGAGCTGGGTTAATGACCTTCTCCTCGTTCCTGTTTTCCCATTTTCTGTAATACCTCCTCCTCTCCACAGTAAGAAAAACAAAGCAGCTACAAAATGAAACTATGGTTGAAGTTCCTCTATCTTGGGTACCTAGAAAAGGTCACAGGAATGTGTCATCTTGTTACAGTTTGCATGCATGACATTATTCCCTCTTTACTTGGCTTCTTGTAACCAGCTCCTCCCATTCCTCCTGGACTCCAGTCTCCTTCCAGTTACTTGAGAATAATAGTGAGAAATTTGGGAGCTATTGCAGTGGATCAGGGCAAAGGAAAATCTATTTTGTGATACCAAGCAAATGTCTCCGTTATTCTCTTCTCAAAGTACATTGCCCAAACTAGGGACGAGCAAGTGCCCACCATAGCCGCCCCCACAGGCCCCTCTCTGAGATCGGGCATCCTGTGGAAATGCTGGCTGTGTGGTTAGCCCACTTTCTCACAGTCTGTGTGTAGCAGCAAGATGGGCGGTGATAATAATGGGAGGAACGTAGAAACTCTGCTGCTTTTCCCTGCTTCGCATCACATTCCCCAAAGGCTGGCACCCCACGTGTCTCCATCTGTGCCGCTGCACACCTGTACAGCAGGCCTTGCCAGTAGGTTCTCGCACAGGGAGGTGGAGGATTGATGGTATTCACAGTGATATCTGGGTTAGACAGCATTCTACCACCTGTAACTCCGTTCTTTTTTTCTTATATTTAAGAAGGCATATTAACTTTCAGTCTCTTAGTGGCTTTTAGTAAACTGTTCACAAATTTTGGCACTTTATTGTTAGTGACTATTTCTCGACTGATCCAGAGCCATGATGGCTGAGAACCTCTGTGTTGAGACATCTAATATAACTATGGACTGTGTCCTGAATCTTCTGTTCTTCATTTCATACACCACTGATAAGGATTCTTTATGCAAAAAAAACATATAATAAGCAAGCACCCAAGCCTGGTTCTCCTCCTTAAAGGTGGAATCTAGTTGGAGAGACATATAGACATAAATCATTCTGTAGGATGTGATATAACGGTGCAAAGAACAGACTGATACGGGATTTAAGGAGGTTTATAGCTGAATTCACAGTATGATGTTGGAATCGGAGAAGAAAGATTGTGAGTGGCAAAGGGGATTGCATTCCAGGCAGGGAGGATATGATGAGGAAAGGTGTGAATGGGGTGGCAGAGTCTGCGAACTAGGATAGCCTGACTGTGTCCAGAATGTGGGGTACAGGGAGGCAAGTAAAGGGATGGAGACTGGGAATAGAGTGAAATCAGATGGTTCAGGGCCTTGAAGAAGGTGCCGGGGATTTGGTGCCATGGCTTCAGATGGGCTTTAGCAGTTGGGTGCCTTGCTAGAGGAAGGACAGTAGGGGGTGTCAGCGGAATAGGGGGGAGAGAGTCTGGAAGTTGAGAGACCTGTCAGAACATGGCCTTGGGCTGTAAGTGAGGACCATCAGGTCAGCAAGTTGGAGACCAGGAATCTTCTCTATCTTTGTTTTCAAGAAGAGCACCAGGGTGCCTGACACACAGTTTGTACTCACTAAACAATGAGTGCAGTGGCTCATTCCTCCAGACCCAGGACTTTGGGAGGCCAAGGCCAGAGGATCATTCCGGGCCAGGAGTATGAGGCTGTAGTGAGCTATGATCACACCCCTGCACTCCAGTCTGAATGACAGAGCAAAAGCTATCCTCAAAAAACAGTTGAACTTGCTTAATTAGACCAACTGACCATGGAAGATGAAGAAAGAGGAAGAAAAATTTGATTTCCAGGTTATTTTAGTTTGAGTAACAAGTATAAGAAGGACACAGATTTGGGGTCTGCTATTGTTGGTATTTAAATTTTTATTTCAAAGTATTAGGTGGTGTATGTGTTTTTGTTGCATGGATGAAATGTGTAATACTGAAGGGCTTTCAGTGGGACTGTCACCAGAGTTGTGTACCTCGTGCTCCACATGGAAGTTTTTGTCTCCCCCTCCATCCCGCCCTGACCCCTTCGTAGCTTGCAGTTTGCTTTACACCACTTTGTGGTGTGTGTACCCAGCATTTGGCTCCCATTTATGAGGGAGAACATGTGGCATTTGTTTTTCCATTCCTGAGATGCTTCACTGAGGATAATGGCCTGCAGTTCCATTCAAGTTGCTACAAATGACATTATTTCATTCCTTTCTATGGCTGGGTAGTTCTCCGTGGTATATTGCAGGGCGGTCCCGACAGTGTCCAGCCATTATCAGAACTATTTTTCATATTATATGGTTGGATATTTTCCAAACAGCCCTCACAGGCACATCACATTTTTTTTAATCCATTCATCAGTTGCCTGGCCCTTGGGTTGACTCCACATCTTCGCGTTTGTGAATTGTGCTGCAGTAGGCATTTGGGTACAGCTGTCTTTTTGATATAATGACTTTTCTTTTGTGTAGATACCCAGTAGTGGGATTGCTGGATCAAACGGTGGGTCTACTTTTAGTTCTTTGAGGAATCTCCATACTCTTTGCATAGAGGGTATACTAGTTCACAGTCTTCAAAAGTGTTTCAGAGTTCCTTTTTCCTGGTAGCCATGCCAGTGTCTATTGTTGTTTGATTTTTTAATGATGACTATTCAGATAGGGGTAAGGTCATACCCCTTTTTGGTTTTAATTTCTATTTCTCTGATGATTAGTGATGTTGAGCATTTTTTCATCTATCTCTTGGCCATTTGTATATCTTCTTCCGAAACAAAATGTGCTCATTTCTTTTGCCTACTTTTTTTTTTTTTTAATGGGGGAAAGGGTTTTTGGGATTTTCTTTCTTTTTTTTTTTTTTTCAGAGACAGAGTCTTACTTTGTTGCCCTCGGTAGAGTGCTGTGGCATCACAGCTCACAGCAACCTCCAACTCCTAGGCTTAGGTGATAGGCCATTCTCTTGCCTCAGCCTCCTGAGTAGCTGGGACTACAGGCACCTGCCACAACGCCCGGCTATTTTTTTGTTGCAGTTTGGCCAGGGCCGGGTTTGAACGCACCGCCCTTTTGCCTCCTTTTTTGATGGTATTATTTTTTTTTTCCTTGCTGATTTGTTTGACTTCTTTGTAGATTCTGGATATTAATCCTTTGTCAGATATACGGTTTGTGAGTATTTCCTCCCATTCTGTAAGTTGCCTGTTTACTTGGCTGATTATGCCCTTTGCTGGGCAGGAACTTTTTAATTCAATTAAGTCCCATTTATTTGTTTTTGTTGCTCTATTTGCCTTAGTGGTCTTGGTCATAAATTCTTTGCCTAGGCCGATATGTAAAAGATTCCAGATCTTTATGGTTTCAGGTCTTACTTTTAGGTCTTTAATCCATCTTGAGCTAATTTTTATGGAGAGAGAGAGATCCTATTTCTTTTTTTTTTTTTTTTAATGTAGCCGTCCAGTTTTCCCAGCACCATCCATTGAATAGGGCATCCTTTCCCCAGTGTATCTTTTTGTCTGCTTTGTCAAAAATTGATTGGTCAGAGATATATGGTTTTGTTTGTTTGTTTGGTTTTTTGAGACCGAGTCTCACTTTGTTACTCTGGGTAGAGTGCCATGGTGTCACAGCTTACAGCAACCTCAAACTCTTAAGCTTAAGTAATTCTCTTGCCTCAGCCTCCTGAGCAGCTGGGACTACAGGTGCCTGCCACTACACTGGACATTTTTTTGTTTCAGTTGTCATTGTCATTTAACTGGCCAGGGCCGGGTTTGAACCCACCACCTTTGTTGTGTGTGGCTGGTGCTGTAACCACTGTGCTATGGGTGCCAAGCCAGATGTATGGGTTTATTTCTGGGTTCTCAATTCTGTGCCATTGGTCTGTATCTCTACCTTTATACCAGTATGATGCTGTTTTGGTCGCTATATCCTTATAGATGCTCCTTAAAGCATCACATTAAAATCAGGTAATGTGATGCTTCTAGATTTCTTCTTTTTGCTTAGGATTGCTTTAGTTATTCAGACGCTTTTTTGGTTCTATATGAAGAAAAGGTTTTTT
This sequence comes from Galago senegalensis, assembly GCA_963575145.1. Lineage (NCBI taxonomy): Eukaryota > Metazoa > Chordata > Mammalia > Primates > Galagidae > Galago > Galago senegalensis. The sequence continues at coordinate 6,156 of CAUYTI010058428.1, read as the reverse complement.
TTTTTCCAGATCTATGAAAAATGACATTGGTATTTTGATGGGAATTTTGTTGACTCTGTAAATGACATTAGTCAGTATGAACATTTTAACAATGTGGATTCTTGTGATCCTTGAGCATCTGATGTTTTTATATTTGTTTATGTCATCTCTGATTTCTTTCATCTTTCTAATTGTCCTTGTAGAGATCTTTCATCTCCTTGGTTAAGTATATTCCTAGGCTTTTTATTAAATATTTTCTTTGTAGCTGTTGTAAATGGGATTGTGTTCTTGATTTGACACTCACCTTGACTTGTTATTAGTACATAGAAATGTTTCTGATCTGGGCGTGGTGCCTGTAGCTCAGTGAGTAGGGCGCTGGCCACATACATCGAAGCTGGTGGGTTCAAGCCCAGGCTGAGCCTGCTAAACAACAATGGCAACTGCAACCAAAAAAAAAAAAAAAAAAGATAGCCAGGCGTTGTGGTGGGCACCTGTAGTCCCAACTACTTGGGAAGATGAGGCAAGAGAATCACGTAAGCCCAAGAGTTTGAGGTTGCTGTGAGCTGTGATGCTTCAGCGCTCTACAGAAGGCAACGTAGTGAGACTCTATCTCCAAAAAAAAAAAAAAAAAAGAAAAGAAAGAAAGAAAAAAATGTTACTGATTTGTATCCAATGTTTTTGTAACCTGAGACTTTGCTGTATTTATCAATTCTGGGAGCCTTTTGGTGGAGCCTTTAGGGCAGTGATTTTCAACCAGTGTGCCACACATACTGGTATGGCCTGAGAGGATCTCAGGTGTGCTGCAAAAATTTTTAAAGATCATTAATTAAATTGTTTTTTGTTTTTTTTTCTTTTTTTAATTTTTTTTATTGAATGTTAACTAATTAAATTGTTTTTTGAAAGATGTTCAAAGCATAGTTAGTATTTTTTTAAACTTCTTTTAAAAATCAACATAATTTAAGTGTCCTACGGAAGTTTAACCATAGGTTCCAGTGTATTGTGAGGTAAAGAAAAGGTTGAAAAACACTGCTTTAGGGATTTAATTTGGGTTCTTCTCTCCCTGTTTGGATGCCCTTTTTTTTTTGTCCCTTCCCTGAATGCTTTGGCTAAGACTTGCAATATCATGTTGAATAGAAGTGGTGCTGGTGGGCACCCTGGTCTTGCTCCCGTCCTTAGTGGGAATGCTTTCAACTTTTCAGTGTGATGTTATCTGCTTATATATGTTTACCATATATAGCTTTTATTATTTTCAGGTCTGTTTCTACTATGCCTACTTTTTTGAGGGTTTTTATCATATTGGAATTCTGGATTCAATCTAATACTTTTTCTGCATCTATAAGATGATTATAAGGTCTTTGTTTTTACTTCTGTTTACGTGGTGAATCATAGTAATTCATTTGTGTCTGTTGACCCATCTTTGCATCCCTGGGACGAAGCACACTTGCTCATGCTGGGTTATCTTTATGATGTGCTACTGAATTCGGTTTGCTAGTATTTTGTTGAGGATTTCTACATCTAAGCTCATAAGGGATATTGGTCTGCAGTTGTCTTTCTTTGTTGTATCCTTCCTTGACTTTTGTATCAAGGTGGTACTGGCTTCATAAAATGAATTGAGGAGGATTTCCTTCTTAATGTTTATGGAACAAACTTTGGTAGACCAGGTTCTTCTATGTAGATCTCATAGAATTTCATAGCTGTGAATCCATCTAGGAAAGAACTTGTTTTAGTTGGGAGATTTTTGTATTATTTCAATCTTGCTGCTTTTTATTGATCTATTCAGGATTCCTATTTCTTTCTGATTCAGGCTTGGGAGGTTGTGTGTTTCTAAGAATTTGTCTATTTCCTGTAGATTGTCTACTTTGGGTGGGTGCATCACAGCTTTTGTAACAGTCACAGGTGGTATTTCGTATTTCTGTGTGATCAGTTGTAATGTCTCCTTTTTCTTTTTGAATTGAGCTTATTTGAGTGCTTTCTCTTCAGTTTCTAGTATTTGCTATGTAGATATCATCCTATCAATTTTGTTTATCTTTTCAAAGAACCAACTTTTTATTTCATTGATCTTTTATGTTGTTGTTTTGGTTCCCAGTTTGTTTAGTTCTGCTCTGAGCTTTGTTATTTCTTTTCTTCTGCTAGCTTTGAGGGGTTTTTTTGTTCTTGTTTTTCTAGTTTCTTGAGGTGTGGCATTAGGCTGTTAATTTGTGTTCTTTCTGCCTTTTTGATTTAAGCATTTAAGTCTATGAATTTTCCCGTTAGCACTGCTTTTTCTGTAACACATAGATTTTTGGAAGCTTGTGTCACCTTTGTTATTAAATTTGAATTTTTTTTTAATTTCCATCTTGATTTTGTCAGTCACCCAAGAATTGTTCAGCAGCAGGTTGTTTAATTTTTCCATGCATCCGTGTAGTTTTAAGAGTTCCTCTTGGAATTGATTTCTAGTTTTATTCCACTGTAGTCTGAGAAAATACTATATACATGATTTCACTTTTCTAAATTTACTGTTTTCTTTCCCTTTTTCTGCCTTAGTGATTGTCTAGTTCCGTTAGTAAAGTGCTGGCGTCCCCAGCTATTATGATGTTGCTATTTATTTCTATCCTTAGGTCTAGTAGAATGTGCTTTATGAATCTGGGGACTTCTGTATTAAGTGCATATATATTTAGGAATTGTTGTATTTTCTTGTTGAGTTGATCCTTTTATTAGTATATGATGACCATTTTTATCTTTTTTTACTATTGTAAAAGTCTGTTTTATCTGATATAAGAATATTATGGAGTATTTTTTCATTCCTTTACCTTGAATTATGAAAATCTTTGTGAGTTAAATGGGTTCCTTGAAAACAGCATATATTTGGGTTGTTCAGTGAATCTACATCTTTTCGGGGGGAGATCAAGACCATTCACATTCCACGGTGGTAATGATTGTGTGAAGTGGTACTATTCTGGTCATCATTTTGTTGGTTACTTTATTTTCTTAGGTTACTGTTTTATAAGAGCTGTGAGTTTTAACTTTTGGGTGTTTTATACTGATAGGTATCAGATATTCTGTTCCATGCATGTAACAGTTAAAAGTGTTCTAGTGGAGCGTTTCTTATAGAGCAGGTCTAATGGTGAAAAATTGCTCTAGTGCAGTGGTTCTCAACTTTCCTAATGCTGCAAACCATCAATACAGTCCAAAGGGGTCGCAACCCACAGGTTGAGAACCGCTGCCTTAGTCTGGGAAAGACTTTATTTTTCCTTCATTTATGAATTTTAGTTTTGTGGCATATAAAACAATTGGCTGGCAGTTACTTTGTTTAGAGAGACTAAAGATAGGACCCCATTCCTTTCTGGCTTGTAAGGTTTCTGTTGAAGAGTTGACTGTTAGTCTGATAAGTTTTCTTTTGCAAGTTACTTGATGTTTTTGCCTCACAGCTCACAGTAGTTCCTGCTTCACGTTGACTTTGGCTGGTCTGATAACTACATATGTTGGTGATAATCTTCTTTGCAATGAACCTCCTAGGTGTTTGTTGAGTTTCATGTATCTGGATGTCTAAATCTCTAGCAAGATCAGGGACGTTTTCTTTGATTATTCATCAAATAAGTCTCTCAGGCCTCCTCCTCCTCCTCCTCCTCCTCCCCCTCCTTCCTTTTCTGCTTCCTCCCTCTTCCTCCATCATCATCATCATGCTTGGAGGTGCCCGTGATTCCTACCTATAGCTGTTTTAAAAACATAGCCTCACATTTCTTGTAGACTTCTTTCATCTTTCTTATTCTTTGTTCTTTATTTTGATTGACTGGGTTAATTCGAAAGAGTCTACAAGCTCTGAAATTGTTTCTTCTGTTTGCTTGGTCTAGTCTATTCTTAAAACTTTCCCATATGTTCTCTGTTTCCCTAATTTTTCCCTTTTATTTTTATTTCCAGAAGTTCTATTGGGTATGTGTGTGTATTGGGTATGTGCATATGTATGTATCTGTGTGTGTGTGTGTGTGTGTGTTACATTTTTCATTTCATTCCCTGAGTTACTTTTCTGGTTGCTTTGAGTTGGTTTTCTGTTTTCTCTAGGATCTCTTTGAGCTTCCTGAAGTCCACATTTGAAAGTCTTTATCTGTCATTTTAGTATTTTCATTCTGGTTGGGATCCATTGCCAGAGAGCTGGTGTGCTCCTTTGGGCTGCGCTTTTACTCTGATTGTTCCTTCTCAGTCTGGACCCACCCCCACCCCAGGGTGTGTCTATAGCGTATGTTGGGTAAGAACTTTTTTTTGCTAGTGGATATAATTTGATAGGGGTCTAAGAGGGATACCTTGGTTACAGATACCCATAGTGTGCTGGTTTTCTGAATTGCTAGTTATGTGCAGGCTGTAGCAGTGGTGAGCTATGTGCGTGGGTAGATTTCCTGCTTCTTACCAATAAAGGGAGATGAAGGTCCCTGAAATCCTTTCTCTTTCCCTAGCCCTGTGGTCTTGACAGTATGAATCATGTTGGAATGCCCAGCTTAATCTGCAAGGCAGTAAGTGGTGCTTGTGGGTAAGAGTCAGCCACACCCTGTAAGATTTGAGTCAGTAAATGCTGTGATGGGCACCTGCAGGACAAGACCCAGCTACAGCAGTGTGTTTTGGAACCTGTGGCCAACTTTAGTCAATCAGGAGAAGTAGTTGAATGTCGCAGGTATTGGGCAGGCCACTGGGGAAAGCCACCAGGGAGGAGCTGAAGTGTCCCCACCAAGCCAGAAATTCTGCTCCTGGTGGAGAGGTCGTCTGGCAGATGGGAGTGGGTTTCACTTTCTCCTTCTTCCCTTGCCCCACAGATCTCCTTCTGGGATCTGGCCACAAACAGTAGCCAAGACCAGCTGAGCTCACCAGCATTGCCACTGCAAGCCAGGAGCCTCCCTTCCCAGGACCGTGTCCCAGGCTGAAGGCACTGCTTTCCTGAGAGGGGGTGCCCAGCAGATGTAGTCAGCTCAGTCACACACAGCACATCCCCTCTAGGTGGCTCAGGTGCGCTCCCTTACTTCCTGAGACCAGTGCACAAATCTCCCCTCCATACCCCCAAGCAACACAGTCCAGTCTTGGGGTTCAGGGGTATCAGATCCCCCAAGTTTAATTCCTGACTCCAGGGAGAAGCGTCCCAGCCCTCAGAGTTGCCCATGGAGTGGACAGGCAGGCTTGATGTCCCTCTGCTTCAGGGCATGTCCTGCTCTGCTGAAGCAGCCAGGTGGGCAGCCCTGGAGAAGGTGCACGGGTAGGGAGTTCACCGTCTGACCACACCGTGGTCCACTGTAGCTCTTCAAGAGGAAAGGCACGAGCCCTGCTCTCTGTGGAGGCCTTGATGTGCTAGACGTGCCGACATGAGGGAAGCTGCCTGAGCGCTGCCTCACTCGCTCCTCAGGGCACTCACGCCGACTCACACAGGAACTGTCACGGCGCATTGGCAGCTGTGAGTGGGGGAGGGCAGGAAGAGGAGAGACAGAGGGAGGGGAGCTGGTACCCAGTTCCTGCTGTCCCAAGGGGCTCCTCTGGCTGTGTGCTGTCCTGGCCTCTCTCAGAGAGCAGCCCACCCTGAATGTCCCAGCTCTGGGATCACACCGTTCCTCTGGGACCCACTGGCTCCCTGTGCCACTGCGCTCTAAGCAGGAGTTGGGAAATGTTTCTATAATAAGTGGGGATCACTGACAAGAAAACTGAAGGCTGCGTCCCCCTGAGGGGGGACAGAGGCACACAGTGGGTGGAGGGGCAGCGTGGCACCTGGCTTCTTGGCATGTGTCTGGGCGATGGAAGCAGCTCCAAGGCCCAGTGTCTTCTCACGACCTCCCAGTGCACTGGCAGCAGGAGCTTCACCGTGTGAGGGTGGGGAAAGTCCCCTGCAGTTCAGGAGCCTGCAGTCCGCCAGAGGGTGAGGAAAGGAGAAGCAGCACCTTCACCTGCCTTCCACCGGCTCCACATTCCGCAGGTTTGATCTCCGCCAAAATCTTGCTCCACCTCCTCCCGCTCCACAGAGGCTGACCGTGGAATCTCTGGCACTCTTTCCTCAGAATTACACCTGGGCTATAACTTTTTTTTTCTTTTTTTTGAGACAGAGCCTCAAGCTGTCCCCCTGGGTAGAGTGCCGTGGCATTACAGCTCACAGCAACCTCCAACTCCTGGGCACAAGCGAGTCTCTTGCCTCTGCCTCCCAAGTAGCTGGGACCACAGGCGCCCGCCACA
>CAUYTI010058421.1:0-16790 GCA_963575145.1 Galago senegalensis | reverse complement strand
GACTCAGGGTAAAGGGATGGTCATCTATACTCCAGGCAAATGGAAAGCAGAAAAAAGCAGGTGTTGCAATTTTATTTGCAGATACAATAGGCTTTAAACCAACAAAAGTAAGCAAGGATAAAGATGGACACTTTATATTTGTTAAGGGTAATACTCAGTACGATGAGATTTCAATCATCAATATTTATGCACCCAACCAGAATGCACCTCAATTTATAAAAGATACTCTAATAGACATGAGCAACTTGATTTCTCCCAGCTCCATCATAGTTGGAGATTTTAATACTCCTTTGGCAGTGTTGGATAGATCCTCCAACAAGAAGCTTAGCAAAGAAATTTTAGATTTAAACTTAACCATTCAGCATTTGGATTTAATGGACATCTACAGAACATTTCATCCCAACAAAACTGAATACACATTTTTCTCATCAGCCTACAGAATATACTTCAAAATCGACCACACTTTACGTCACAAGTCTAACCTCAGTAAATTTAAAAGAATAGAAATTATTCCTTGCATCTTCTCAGACCATCATGGAATAAAAGTTGAGCTCAGTAACAGCAGGAATCTGAAGACTCATACAAAAACATGGAAGCTAAATAACCTTATGCTGAATAATAGGTGGGTCAGAGACGAGATCAAGAAGGAACTTACCAAATTTTGGGAACAAAATGATAATGAAGATACAAGTTACCAGAACCTCTGGGATACTACAAAGGCAGTACTAAGAGGGAAACTTATAGCACTGCAAGCCTTCCTCAAGAGAACAGAAAGAGAGGAAGTTACAACTTAATGTGACAGTGCAAGCAACTGGAAAAGGAAGGACACTTCAATCCCAAACCCAGAAGAAGAAAAGAAATAACCAAGTTTGAGCAGAATTAAATGAAATTGAAAACAAAAGGATTATACAACATATCAATAAATCAAAAAGTTGGTTTTTTGAAAAGGTCAATAAGATGGATAAATATTTGACCAACCTAACCAAGAAAAAAACAGTAAAATTGCTAATTTCATCAATCAGAAATGGTAAAGACGAAATAACAACAGACCCTTCACAAATTCAAAAATCCTTAATGGATATTACAAGAAATGTTATTCTCAGAAATATGAAAATCTGAAGGAAATCGACCAATACTTGGAAGCACTCCACCTTCCAAGACTTAGCCAGAAGGAAGTGGAAATGTTGAATAGGCCTATATCAATGTTGAACAGGCCTATATCAAACAGGCCTATATCAAAAGTTGAACAGGCCTATCTAAAATAGCATCAACTATACAAAATCTTCCTAAAAAGAAAAGCCCAGGACCAGATGGCTTCACATCAAAATTCTACCAAACCTTTAAAGAGGAACTAGTACCTATACTACTTAACCTTTCCCAAAATATAGAAAAAGACAGAATACTATCCAACACATTCTATAAAGCAAACATTAGTTTGATCCCCAAACTAGGAAAAGACCCAACAAAGAAAGAAAATTACAGACAAATATCACTAATGAATATTGATGCGAAAATATTCAACAAGATGCTAACAAAGAGAATCCAGCAACACATCAAACAAATTATACACCATGACCAAGTGGGTTTTATCCCAGGGTCTCAAGGCTGGTTCAACACATGTAAATCTATAAACATAATTCATCACATTAAAATTAAAAAACAAAGACCATATGATTCTCTCAATTGACACAGAAAAAGATAGAGGCCATCTACAGCAAACCCACAGCCAACTCATATTGAATAGAGTTACATTGAAATCATTTCCACTCAGATCAGGAACCAGGCAAGGTTGCCCATTGTCTCCATTGCTCTTTAACATTGTAATGGAAGTTTTACCCATCGCGATTAGGGAAGAAAAGACAATCAAGGGTATATATATAGGATCAGAAGAGATTAAACTTTCACTCTTCACAGATGACATGATTGTATACCTGGAAAATACCAGGGATTCTACTACAAAACTCTTAGAGGTGATCATGGAATACAGCAGTGTCTCAGGCTACAGAATCAACACTCATAAATCGGTAGCCTTTATATATACTAACAACAGTCAAGCTGAAAAAATAGTCAAGAACTCTATTCCATTTACAGTAGTGCCAAAGAAGATGAAATATCTCAGAGTTTACGTGATAGACAAAGGACATGAAAGACCTTTATAAAGAGAACTATGAAACTCTAAGAAAAGAAATAGCTGAAAATGTTAACAAATGGAAAAACATACCATGCTCATGGCTGGGAAGAATTAATATTGTTTAAATGTCCATACTACCCAAAGCAGTATATAATTTTAATGCAATCCCTATTAAAGTTCCATTGTCATACTTTAAAGATCTTGAAAAAATAATACTTCATTTTATATGGAATCAGAAAAAAACCTCAAATAGCCAAGACATTACTCAGAAATAAAAACAAAGCAGGAGGAATCACGCTACCAGACATCAGAATATACTATAAATCCATTGTGATCAAAACAGCATGGTACTGGCACAAAAACAGAGAGGTAGATGTATGGAACAAAATAGAGAACCAAGAGATGAACCCAGCTACTTACCATTTTATGACCTTTGATAAGCCAATTAAAAACATTGAGTTGGGAAAAAATTCCCTATTTAACAAATGGTGCTAGAGGAACTGGCTAGCGACCTGCAGAAAACTGAAACTGGACCCACACCTGTCGCCACTAACTAAGATAGACTCTCACTGGATTAAAGACTTAAATTTAAGACATGAAACTATAAAAACATTAGAGGAAAGTGTAGGGAAAACTCTTGAAGAAATTGGCCTGGGTGAATATTTTATGAGGAGGACCCCCTGGGCAATTGAAGCAACATCAAAAATATACTATTGGGACCTCTTCAAATTAAAAAGCTTCTGCACAGCCAAGAACACAGTGAGAAGCTGTCTGAGCAGAAAGCCCTCAGAATGGGAAAAGATATTTTCTGGTTATGCTCCGACAAAGGTCTAATAACCAGAATCCACAGAGAACTCAGACGTATTAGCAAGAAGAGAACAAGTGATCCCATCTCAGGGTGGGCAAGAGACTTAAAGAGAAACTTCTCTGAAGAAGACAGACGCATGGCCTACAGACATATGAAAAAATGCTCATCATCCCTAATCATCAGAGAAATGAAAATCAAAACTACTTTGAGATAGCATCTAACACCAGTAGGTTTAGCCCGTATCACTATATCCCAAAATCACAGATGCTGGCGGGGTTATAGAGAAAAGGGAACACTTCTACACTGCTGGTGGGAATGCAAACTAATATGTCCCTTTTGGAAACTCATATGGAGAACACTTAGAGATTTAAATATAGATCTGCCATTTGATCCTATAGTTCCTCTGCTAGGTATATATCGAGAAGGCCAAAAATCATGCTACAATACAGATATCTGTACCAGAATGTTCATTGCAGCCCAATTCACAATCACTAGGCCATGGAAGAAGCCCAAGTGCCCATCAATAAATTATAGCATATGTGCACCATGGAATACTATGCAGCCATAAAGAAAGATGGAGACTTTACCTCCTTCATGTTTACATGGATGGAGCTGGAAAATGTTCTTCTTAGAAAATTATCTCAAGAATGGAAGAAAATGTATCCAATGTACTCAACCCTATTATGAAACTAATTGTTAACTATCATAGGAAAGCTATAATCCAAATGGAGTCCAAGAATATGGGGAAAGGGGTGAGGGAGGGGAGGGGAGGGGGGAGGATGGGTGAAGGGAGGGTGATTGAGGGGATCACGCCTATGATTTTTCCTATAAGGGTACATGTGAATCTTTCTAAATGTCGAATATAAATGTCTTAACACAACAATCATGAGAATGACATGATGGCTATGTTGGCCAACTGGATGAAAGTATTTCAAATTGTATATGGAAACAACACACTATATCCCATGATAGAATTAATGTGCACAAATATGATCTAATTTAAAAAAAATTTTTTTTAAAAAACAAAAAGGTAACAGGTAAGTGGGGGTCACTATTGCACATTTCAGAATCTCTGTTCCATAGAGGCCCCTTGGGCTACCGGATGCTTCTACACAGTTGACATAAAGTCCTTTCTGCCCCAGAGGCTCAGCATGGTCCTGATAGTCTAGGAAATCAGAACAGTTGCTCTTCTTGGATGACACTGTTTGACTCAAACAATTAGGAACCAAACTTAGAACCAGGAGAAGGAAGTCTCTCTTTCATCAGGAATTAATACAACCAGAGGCTCACATCCACCAGAGGAGCCCACCAACCAGTGGTTTTCAAATTTAAAAATTTGATAGCAGTTGCCTTAAGAATTTATTAAAATCTGAGCTGTAATAAAGGAGGTGACTCTATTTTTAATGTTGGACCCTGAACAACTTTTAGACCCACACTGCCTGCCCCACATTTTGCCACCAAATTTAGAGGGAAGTTTAATTTTTTCAAACCCCTAGCCCTTTCTCCACTAATGTACTCCACAGCTTTGGGGGAAGGGGTGCTCAATCCACACTTTCTCCTTGGTTCTTGTTTCTACTAGACTGAACTAGATGCATTGTTTTTGGAGAATCTGTCACTGTCTGCTCTTTATTATGTATACTTAATTTCCTATCAACTGGTGCCCATGTGTCTATCATCTCAAAATCCATAAATTCCTGAGCTGGGTGGCAGTTTTGTAGCCAGCAAAGGATTCTCTGTGTCCAGCCAATCCAGATTCAGTAACGGATGGGAGTAGAGGATGTGACCGAGGACTCTAATTTGCATTTTAACAAGCATCCCAGGCCAGCCTGTTGCACATGATTCACAGATTACTTAAACCCTCTTCGATTCTTCTGTTCAATCTCCAACACAAAAGTGCATTTAGTACCTTCACTCTTCCACTTAACTACATCAGATTGTAGGGTTCACCTTTATGACCCCTCTTTTTTCATCATTAATCAGTCTTCTGTAGTTCTTGTTCTACCAGATATTCCCTAAATAAGGTGAGGCAAGAGAAGGAGTGGACTGGAAAAAAAAAATCACAATGTTTTGCTCTGAACTCAGTTCCCTAAAGATGTAGCACGATCCATCCCTCCAGATATCTCTTCATGGACTTCTGTGCATCTTCGACTCCATAAGAACATAATTATCTGAGCCTTAGCAAAAAAAAAATAAGTGATTTTAGAAGATTGTTAGAGTATAACAATTTTCCCAATGTATTAGAAATTTGGCAGGATACATTGGCTGGAATTAAAACTGAGTGATCTGATGAACTATGGGATGGAGATTCTCTTTGCACTACCAGCACTACATCAGCAGCCAAACGGCTTTTCTGTGGTTGTACTGAATCTAGGAAAGGCCACAGATGCAGACAGTGGGCCAGGGTGCTGGGGAAGAGAAGCAACAGTGGAACTACATGGGATGCTATGACTCAGCCGGAGATCCAACAGAGACAGCATTCTTCCCATCTTTGTTTAAACCCACTGTGACTCTGGAGGAGTAAAACCTGAAGAGAATATAGCAAGTTATTCCCAAGGATAGTCAGCATTGGAAGCACGGGAAGATACTAGGCAGAACACATTCTTTGAATGGCACTATAGTGGACACCAAATATCTCAAATTGGCAACAGACACTAACATCATGGCCTGACTCAAAGTATTGCAAGATATTTGTTCATGAACATAGTAGAGACTCAAGGCTGAGACCCACTGACAGCAGTGGGAGCACCAAGCTAAGGAGATAAACATTGAACTACTGGCGGAAGGTACGCTTATTAATAGTCTCATTTGCATATCTTCACCGATTATGGATGTACCATGCAAGTAAAACTAGCAAGTACTCTGTGTAAAACACATTTTACTTAAAGGATGCCTTTCTCCACCTTAGTGGTCTCAATCTTTCACCTCTTGTCAAAAGTTGCCCCGATGCAATTGATAATAGTGAGAAATCGTCTAAGGTACTTGCTAAATACCTCATTCTATCCTGTCTCAAAGTTTTACCTTTAAGATACCAGAGATTTGCAACCTGGTTTAACTCACTCTAATTCCTCCAAACAAATGACTAAATAGAGCACTACTTTGATGTTATACTCTCACTTTATTCTTATTCCGGCTTTGATGCAGATAAGCAAAACATGCTGACTAAAATGTTGATTGGTGACCACCGTATGAAAACTTTGCAATACATTTATGTTAGGGTCTAGATAACAGAAGATAAGTAAATTTACTTATCTATGTAATTCTATGTGTCACATCTTCTTAAATTTCATTTTATTTTTTTATCAGATGCTCATGAGGAGATAGGTATTGTCATACCCATTTTACAGATAAGTAGAGTACAGCTCAAGAAGGTTAAAATCTGCCCACAGTAAACTCTCAGTGAAGAGCAGAAGAGGGATCAAAATCCACTTTTGTCTTTCCTTACAACCTACGCCACTTTCCTATTGCTTCTCTAGACAAACCTTTTTGTTTTTTATTTATAGCTTATGAAAATGATGTGAACCTATTGGACTTCCCTTTTTCCATGTCTTCTAGGAAATTATGGACTCCAATGCTACAGCTAACTCAATCTGGATTTCTCACAAAATTCTTTATCATTATTTTATTGGATAAATAATTTTGGTAGTATTTCTCATATAGTTCCTAAATCATTTTTGAAAAGGAGTGGTACATAAGTTGTCAACAATTTGGAAAGTATTAACTCAGGCATATTCTTCTTTTATTAACTTTGTAAGTCACACAACTAGAAAGCAGAAGCTGTATAAATAATGTGTGAAGTTACTTTAAAATTGGAATTCTTTGAATACCATATACCTGTTGACTTTGCCATTTTATCCATCATTACTAAGTTTGGTACCACGGATACAGCTAAACATAGGCATTTAAAAAATCTGAAGGAATACGCAGAGATGGAAGTTGGTCAGATGTCATCTCAAACCTGCATACCCAGAACAAATTGGCCCTGAAACCCCTCCCTGCTTGGAACCCAAATTAGCAGGCAGCTATACATCAGAAAAAGAAAATAGAATTTTCCCCACCAGATTGCAATTTTCATTGCCTGATATTTTAAAATATGTCTACATACAATGTAAAGGTCACCTGCACTGACATTTACAACATACCCAGAATTCTGTAGGCTGTTCATGGGAGTTCTAAGCCACAGGTTTATGGATGACAAATAGGCAATGCAGAGGCATTCAGCCTCCATACCTGTTTAACTGAGTAATGAAATCAGACACAGTTATGTTGGCCTGCTGGTAAACAAGAGCAAACCAGCATTAAACACCAAAGAAGCATAATATAGGAATTTAGACCCACTGGACTGTTGACGGCCAGTCACCTCCTGTAAAAACTGAGTCAGCCTGAAAAGATGACCAGAGAGAAGATTGTCTAAAGACAGCTTGAATCTAAGATGTCATAGAAAGTTCGGCAAGCTAAATCCAACATAAAGACTATACCCTAATTACACACACACACACACACACACACACAGGTCAAAGAGATTTCATCAATGCTCATGAGGATTAGTGATTCTAAAGTCTACTGACTGAGATACACACATACACAGAGGGTGCCAAAAAATGTAGACACTTTTTAAGAAAGGAGAAAAATGTGTTAAAATTGTAATATTATATATATATATATATATATATATATATCAATAACAAAAATGAATGGAAGTCACATCCGACTTAGGCAATTACAAGAGGTAGTCAATGTATAGACATGATATAAAGTAAAATACAAAGATAACAGCTATTATAATGTGTGTGCATAATTTTGGCCCCCAGTAGCTTCTAGAAGAGCAGAGCAGAACCTGTCACTGAAGAACAGAAAAAGCAGCACCACTCATATAATAGCAGGGAGGAGAAGTTACCATATGCATTATGCAATCAGAGAGTATGTTTTAGAATCAAGCACAAACCTGTTGTAAAATTCCCTTTAGTTGAAAAGTTAAAGTACCTGCTAAGGGATTTTTTTTAAAATGTCTTTTCTCCTGTATTGTGATAGAAATCTTCTGTTTGTGTATGGACCCAGGCAACAGGGAAACTGGGAAGGAAAGCAGGGCAGCGGACGGCAAAGAGGGATTAAACAACAAAAAAAGGTCTGGCCTCCAGCCACTTGCACCTGGTAAAAAGTGTCAAGGAAAACCCCAGATTTATGCCTGGAGCTTTGCGAATTAAAAGATATAGATGTTAATTCTTTCAGCAAATGTTTATTGAGTATCCATTACTTGTCAGAGAGTTTGCTGGGAATTAGGGATGTAAAGTTGTAGGAGACAAGTCTCTTCCCTTGAGGTGATGACAATATCAGATCAGAGTTATCCCAGCAAGTAAAATTTGTATGTATTTTAAGTTCCAAAATAATATTACGATGAAAATATAGACAAGGAAACATTTCACTCCACCTGATGAAAATGAGTGGAGGGCCAGAACCAGGCTACAAAGAATAATCCAAGACCCATGCAAAGAATGATCCAAGACCCAATTCAAAAGACAAAGTTTTAGTTTAGAAACTACCAGTGGGTAAGAAAATCATGTCGAAACAGATTTCTTATAAATGTTGAGTACTTCCTGTTTGAGGATGGGCCAGAAATATCAAGATGACAAGTTTAGTGTATTCTGCTGAAACCAGGAAGTAAAAAGGACCATGGAAATTAAATCTAAGAAAAATAATGAAAAGAATACTTAAAAGATTTTATAGAGAAAAATGGTGCAGAATTTGGAATTAGAGATAGAAAAAAGCATTCTTCGTTTTAGAGATACCAGTTCATCGACTCAATTTGTTTCCTTGGATCCAAAAATTTTCCAAAAGAGTAACAGGAGTCCTAAATCGTTAGTTATTCAGCAAGAAATGCAATACAGAGAACTCCTTTTAAAAATGAAAATCTTCCAGGCTCCCGCTCTCCACTTCTTTTCTCCTTCTATGACCTCTTGTAAGTCTTTGATCATTTAAAAGGAATGTGTGGGTGGTGTGTAACCTTTAGAAACGTCTTTCTGCCAATTTACTAGAGGGAAGTTTTCTTTCTCTTTTTCCTTTTTTCCCCCCTTGCCCTAAGTTCTGCACAAAACCGCATCTCACTGCATTGTGCAAAGCCATTCAGAGGTTTCTTGAAAGACTCCAATGAAGGGAGAAGAGAGTCAGTCATGGCTGTGAAACCAGACAGCACCCCCTCAAAACCAGATTTCTGTGGCCCAGAACAAGTCTGTCTCTTTGTGTGGGATGGTTAGCAGTTGGTGAGTCATGCCATCAGGTGTATTTATAGACAAAGCATTTAAAACAAGTAAATAAATATAAGCAGTTGTTGCCTCTTTAGAGTCTCAGAAGGGACAAAGAGAATGTCTGAAAATCAGAAATGTTGCTGTTCTGAGAGAGTAGGCTGTATTCAAGAAATCCTAGGATGAAAGTTCATTCAAAAGACAGGGATTCTGGCTCAGTCCTTTGTCTAGTCCACGAGATTTTTCATATAGAGAGAGTACCAAAAAAAAAAAAAGTATACATATTGTAAGAAAGGAAAAACTGTATTAAAATTATAATTTTCAAGTCATGTTTGACTTCTGCAATTACAAGAGATATAAGGTACAATAGCAAGATAGCAAATGGTATCAGTATGCAGTGAGTATTACAATTTTAATATATTTTTCCTTTTCCTAAAATGTGTATACATTTCTGGCGCCCTCTGTAGTGGCTTATATTGGAAAGATGAGCAGTAAAATTTGCTGCTGGCTAAGCAGCAACTTCTGACAGTGAACAAGTTGATCCTCATTTATTTCCTTGATCTCTAACTCTCATTTCACTTTGAAACACACACCACTTATGTGTGCTGCATAGAGATGATATTCCCTTCCACTGATCTTTGTAATATGTGCTGCATAGTAAAGTTAGTTTTGTAAAATATAATGATTAGACTTAAGATAATGACTATATTAGGTGCCATGTGGACAGAGAAGACCTGGAAGTAGTAGCTGAACGATGAATGCCCTCCTCCCCCCAGAGTCCCTTGTTGATCAGGTAACCTTAGTTACCAGCTAGTAACCTAAGTTGGCAAAGCTTTCTTCTTCTTCCTTTTTTTTCTGCAGTTTTTGGCCGGGGCCAGGTTTGAACCCACCACCTCCAGTATATGGGGCCCGGTGGCCTACTCCTTTGAGCCACAGGTGCCACCCAAAGCTTTACTTGTGAACTGCTTCTCAGAGTATGTTCTTCAGGTAGGAAGTAAGAGTCTAGTAAGGGACCCAAGAGGAAGTTTGGTTTTGAAACAGGACAAGTTGCGCAGTGGTGGAGAAAAGATGGTATCAACTTTGACATTTGACTTTTGTAGACATTTACTTAAATATGGGCTCCAAATAAGGATGCACTGCTCTAAAAAATGTGCAAGATCATCCACTTGAATGAGAGGGAAAAAATAAGAACTTGATAATCATATGGATTTTGCTTAGGAAAGAATAAACTTCACTGAAATTTAATATATGAACTCAAAATAGTAAGTACATACAAATATATGGCCTTTGTGTTCAAATACCTTTTGGCTTTTGTTTCTTGCTGACTTTGAGGGGTTCCCCTTCATGATCTAATCACTTCCCCAAAACCCCACTTCCAAATAACAGCACATGAGGGGGGACTGTGCTTCAACATATGAATAGTGGGGCATAAACATTCAGTTCATCATACCCGTCAATGGCTTCTATCACAGCCTTTGGATAAGAGAAGGATTAAGTGAAATGATGTGAGTTCCAAAACAGGCCTCTGTGCAGGGCAGAGAAGAAAGCACCTTGTAAAATCTGTAATTAGATACCAGAGAAGACTGGAAAGGGGGCAGTGACGGAAGAAATTCTGGGAGAATCTTCAGATCTGGAAAACCCAAGATCAACACAAATCCCAACCACCCTCAGCCAAAAAGACATCAAAGTACAGCAAACTATTAATATAGAGTCTACCTTACATTGGACCAGAAGGTTGTCCAGTTTTTCTCATTTTAAGAGGAATGGGGAAAATCTTATATCCTGGGTAAAATAAAAATAAAAATCAGAGTTCCCATTAAGAAAAAAGCATGGTTTTATGAGTCATAACAGTACTGAGCTTAAATGGCAGTTCACCTAATTATTCCCTGTATAATCTTGAGCAAATTTCTTGACTTTTCGGGGAGCACCTGTGGCTCAAAGGAGTAGGGCGTTGGCCCAATATGGTTCAAACCCAACCCTGGGCCAAAAAATGAAGAAAAAAAAATTTCTTGACTTTTCCTACTTCAAGTCTCCTCATGAATTTAAAAAAAGAAAAAAACACTAACATCTCCCACCCCTTTGTTGTGATTAAAGGAGTGTTTCCCAAACCTCAGTCTTTCTGACAATATTTCACAATTTGACTGAGTCTAGCTGATGTCTGTTTCATTATATACTATTGTTTTTTCCCTTAAATACATTTCAAAATAAAACTCAGCATCATTATCATAATTACCACTTACCATAAATAGAAAGTATCCCACAAAGATAAATCTGTATCTCCTCAAATTAGGGAAATGACATTTTTTAGTTGCCTAGACGGCTTATCTCTATTGTCTTATAATTATTACTAGAGTTCCTTATACCACAAAGTGTCCCAGTCTAAACAATCCATGATGTGATCATCCTACCAAAAATTATCTGTATACCTGCAGGGATGCATATGCCGCTGGGAAACACGTACTCACATGTTATGACGGACGTGCCTAACAGAGCACCTGGCATGTGGGAAGCTCTCAGCCAGAAGAGTTTTCTTCTTTCCCTGGACGGCATATGAGTCCTAACAGTTTCAGAGGCCACAGAGGGCTGCAGAGAGTGGACAGACACTGTGGAAAAGATGGACACAGAGACAGCAACAGCTATGGTTGTTGACCTTTTCATGCCCTAGTATCCTCAAATGCTAGTATTAGAAAAAGACGTGCATTGATACTAGGTAATTTTGGTTTAAGTGTATTAATGAATAAGCATGATTTATCAAGTCTGAAAGTGAAAGAGTGGCTAGATAGTCAACAAAAAGTAGTAACATAATAAATCAGTAGAGTCTTTCTCTCCCTCTCCTCCCTCCCTCTCTTCTCTCCCTCTCTCTCTGTGTATATAACATGTATATATAACATACATAACTGAAATTTTAAAAATTACACAAGAATCTGCAAAACTCCAGCAATGTGACAGACATCCAATTGTTTCAATCTGAGTTTAAATTGAGTTAGTTGATTTGGCGGTGACTCGGGAGGAGGGTTGATCTCACAGTCTCTTAGAGCATCTTCAGTTTCATGGATGATGATCACACAAGAACCAAAACAAATTCCTAAAACCAAAGCTTTCCAAACATCTGCATATATTTGCCTTCTAAGGACTAAAAAGTATGTTCTTGACTGAATGAATTAGCACTGCTACTGTAGTTAAAACAGAATTTGTTGTGACAATGGTTGTTGAAAGAAATTTTTGAATTATAGATAGGGATTTAACCCAATTCTGACAGACAGTATTTACATAACTTCTATTTTCCAGGAAGAGTTAGAGCCTCTATAAAGAACACTTCCTTCATTTTGAGAATAAGTACCAAGCAGTACCTTGCCAAGAGAAAGAGAGTATTTCCAAGAGTAGAGAGTAAAATTCATAAATCATAAAGTCCTTTTTTCCAGATATAGAGTTTCATATCACATCTATTTACCTAAGGAAAAAAGCCCTTTTCATTCAGCAATTATCTCAATGCCATGGCAAAATGCATTCTGAATTCTTCCAATAGTAACAGTTTTGAGTAGCACTTTTCAAAGAATATATGCTACAAATTTTACAAAATTTTGTTCTAAATCAAAAATGTCCATATGAACACACTAAACACCATATAAGTGACAGAAATAACTTGGTGACTAACAAACACAAGCAGATGAAGGAAACTATAAGCTCTTCAAAAGGTCAAAGAAAAATTTCAAGTAGGTAGAGTTCTACACATTTGTCCTCTGAGGCTTTCTGAAAACTCCTCTAGGGGCAAGCGAAGTAGTTTTGAAAGTGGTTTCAACTCTTCTGATGTGTTACTGTCTAAATCATGAAAACACTTCCTTCCTTTGTCTGCTTATCAGCAGGTGCTTAAGTATGCAGAAAGGATAAGGTTCCAAGTGGAAGGTACTTCCCCAATACCCAGTACCCTGTGGTTCTAAATACTGGGCTGTTTGCACATTAAAACAGTAATTTTTAAAACAAGCATAGGCATTTTCTGCAAAAAGATACCTCGTGTGGTTTTTCTTTAGAATGGGGGGAAAAGGTTGCAAAATACACTTTATTATGAGCTGGGATCTGAGGTATAGATAAGTTCTTTGTTTTTGTTCTTTTAGAGAAACTTTTTCTTCAAGGTTTAATCGAAGCTACCTCTAAGCCAAATTCTGGAGATAGTCAAGTAGATGAAATCCCTGCCAGACCTTTTTCTACTTTTACTGCTATGTTTCTCTCATCCACATAGCCTCTATAATACCAATAATTTGTTGTTACCATTTCCAGAATCATTTAAATGTTAAAGGAGCATCCCGGCTCCAAACTGACCTAAAGATTCAATGCAATTCTGATGACAAATTCCAGAAGGATTTTTTGTCAAAACTGACAAGCTGATTCTGAAAGTTCTATGGAAATGTAGGTGACCTAAAATTGCCAAAGCAATTTTTAAAAAGAACAAAGTTGAGAGAATTAACTACATGATATGAAGATTTACTATAAAGCCACATAAACAATGCATCGGCAAAAATTAGAAATATAGAAGAGACAAAGTCCAGAAACCTCAGACAGATGAGTCACTGTGTTCTATTTTTATTTTTCTAGTGCAATTAAAAATTTCTTTTTAAACTGACCAATAACAATTGTATATATTTGTGGTATATAATGTAATGTTTTAAGAATGGGCAAATCAAGCAAACTAACAGGCACTTTACCTCACACACTTACTTTTTTCATGCTAAGAACTTGTAAAATCCACCTTCTTAGTAATTTTTAAGTATATACTATGTTATTACTAACTTCAGCCACCACAAGGTACAATAGATTTCTTGAATTTATTCCTTCCGACTCACTGAAATTTTGTATCCCTTGACCAGCATTGTACTCCCAATGTACACCCAATCCTTGTACTCCCCAACCTCTGGTAACCACCATTTTTCTCTGTGTTTCTGTAGGCTCACCTACTTTTAGATTTCATGTATAAGTGAGATAATGTACTCATGGTATTTGTCCTTGTGTTCCTGGCTTATGTCAGTTAACATAATGTCACTCAGGTTCATCTGTGTCATCACAGATGATAGACTTTCCTTCTTTATTAAGACCAAATAGTATTCCTTTGTGTATATATACTAATTTTCTTATTCACTTGTTGAAACACATGCAGGTTGATTCCACATCTTGGCTACTGTGAATAACACTACAATAAACATATGAGCATTATCATTTGATTTCAAACAAAAGTGTTGAAGCAATGTAGTGGGAATAGTCAAGTGTTTTTGATAAACTAGAACAAGTGGATCTCTGTGTGAAAAACAAACAGAACCTTGATCCTGACTTCATATGAGAAATAAAAATGAATTAAATCCTAATTTAATGTAACAACTAAGCTATAAAACTTACAGAAGAAAAGATATAAGACTAGACACAGTAGTTTATACCTATAATCCTAGCACTACGGGAGGAGAATTGCTCAAGGCCTACAGTTCAAGACCAAACTGGGCAACATAGCAAAACCCATCTCTACAAAACTTTTAAAAATTAGCTAGGCATGGTGGGGTTATTATTTGTTGTTGTAATCTAACATAATACTTAGGAAAGAAGTTCTATTTATGAGGGAAAATATAAATAAATACATATGCAAACAAATTAATACAATAGAAATTAATTAATTAATACAAATACATTAATGTGAGTAATATGGATGAATACATAAATATATAAATAAATTAATGTCATTAATGTCATTAGAGTTGTATAATGCCTATACCCCACACCTTGTGGGGTGTAGTTTGTGGTATTGCTTGAGCCCAGAAGTTCAAGGCCATAGTGAGCTATGAACATGTCATGGTACTTCTGTCTGGGTGACAGAGTGATACTGTCTCTAAAAAAAATAAAAACATATAAAATACATGAGAAAATATTTGTGAAGCTGAATTGAGCAATTTGTTTCTCTCTTTAGATAGGACACATACACAAGAATAATAAAAGAAAAACAAAAAGTTAACCCATAAAAAACATGAATTGCTAAGACGACAGCTAAAAAGAAGATATTCAACATTATTAGAGATGAAATACAATTAAAAGGACAATGACATGCCACTCCAAACCCACTAAGCTGGTTAATTTTAAGCGACTGCTAATACCAAGTGTTGACAAGGCTGTGGAGCAACTGAAACTCTCAAACACTGTAGAAGGAAATAAACAATAGTGCAAAGGCTTTGTAAAAACACTTTTTTTGTTGTTAAACCTCCCATATCTTTACCATATGTTTGACACAGCTATATGACTATTAGGTTTTTACCTAAGAGAAATGAAAGCATATGCCCACACAAAGACTTGTATATAAATAGCATTTACTTAGTTTTGGTTATTTGCTTATAATAACCAAAAACTGGAAGCAAGAAAGAATCTATCACCAGAGACATAAGTGAACAAAAACATAGTGTATTCACATAATGGAATACTATTCAACAATAAAAAGATTGAGCTCCTGATGTATTTGACAATGTGGTTGAACCTCAGAATTATTATGCTGAGTTAAAGAACCTTGATGAAAGGGAGCATACATTGTTTGATTCCATTTACCTAAAATTTTCAAAAACATAAGGCACTACACAGTGGCAGAAAGCAGATGAGTAGTTTCCTGGGGCAACTGAAGAGAGGGAGAGGCTCCACAAAAGGAAATTTAGGGAACTGATGAAATGGTCTGCATCTTGCTTATGGTGGTGATATTATAGGTGTTCAAAATTCCTAAAATTGTTCAATTTAAATGGATACAGTTCATTGTATATGAAATTTATCTCTAAATAGTTGATATAAAAGCTCTCCTATATATAGCTCCTGTATATAGCTCTCCTATATATCTCCTAACTCTAGGAGATTGTTAAGATTAATTATCTTTAGAGGAATTAATTGTTGATAGACAATATATCAACAGTTAATTTATTCATATAGTTATGTATTCATCCATATTACTCACATTAATGTATTTGTATTAATTAATTAATTTCTATT
This sequence comes from Galago senegalensis, assembly GCA_963575145.1. Lineage (NCBI taxonomy): Eukaryota > Metazoa > Chordata > Mammalia > Primates > Galagidae > Galago > Galago senegalensis. The sequence continues at coordinate 616 of CAUYTI010058421.1, read as the reverse complement.
GTATTAATTTGTTTGCATATGTATTTATTTGTATTTTCCCTCATAAATAGAACTTCTTTCCTAAGTATTATGTTAGATTACAAAAACAAATAATAACTGACCCCTTTATTGGTATCATCCTCATTCTCACTATGGAGGTAAATATGTAAATAAGTTACCTAGTTACACATGCTAAGAGTCACAGCAGAGATATGTGGGAAGCACTACAGAAGCAGAGGGAATGATTTGTTTAAGAAGGAAAGACGAGGTGATGAGGCTGAAGTGATGTTTGAACTAGAGTTTATTTAGAATTTGTAGTGATTAGGTGAAGCCTGCAAACACAGCCAACATAGAAAGGTATGAAGATACAGAAGTATAGAGAATGCCTGTTGTGGTGAGAGACCTTGTGCCTATAGCTCAACCGGCTAAGGCGCCAGTGACGTACACCTAAGGTGGCGGGTTTGAATCCCCAGCCCGGACCCACCAAACAACGACAGCTGCAACCAAAAAATAGCCAGGCGTTGTGGTGGGCGCCTGTGGTCCCAGCTACTTGGGAGGCTGAGGCAAGAGACTCACTTGAGCCCAGGAGTTGGAGGTTGCTGTGAGCTGTAATGCCATGGCACTCTACCCAGGGGGA